>JAFVLL020033511.1:0-15106 GCA_021397915.2 Tor tambroides | reverse complement strand
AGGCGGCTGTTGGCATCGTGCCGCTCAACAAACGAGAATTCCTTCCTCCCCCTCGAAGACTCTGGAAATCTCATGAGTAAGTGTGTGTGTTTGTGTCAGTCTGTGCGTGTGTTTAGTGGGCAGGTGAGCGCGAAGGAAAATAAAAGATGGCTTGATGCCGAGAGTCACACCTCGCAGAAGTGCTGATGTGGTTATTTTTGGTCTCTATTTATAGCATCGATCCTAATTTTTTAATTTAATTTAATTTATTTATTTATGTATTATAATGAGCTCAAACTAGTCTCCATGGATCAGAAAGACAAATGCTGTTTTCCCGCCAGATCGCTGTTGGTTTTATATGAGATGGAAATCTGTGTCCGAATGGGCTGCTGTATTCCATTTTGAATGAACAATACAAAGCTGATTTTATTTTTGGTTAGCATTCATTGAATTTCTTGCCCATTTTTGATGTTTGAAATATTCAGTCTTACAATACAAAGCATAATGTTTTACTGAATGAAATCTGTGGACCCTTTTTCACATTTCCAGGGTTCTCAGAAACAGAAGTTGTCATGGTTGTATAAACTTCATTTGTTGTGAATGGAGTCTACACATTTTTGTGTTTTCATTTGCCAAAAGAAAAAAAAAAACATTATGACTTCACAAAAGAAAATATGGAGATATCAATTATGTTGGTCAGAAAAGAGAAAGATGTCAAATTTGCCGTCACTCACTCAGCCGCTGTGTTAGAAACACTCACACAGCTGCTTTAACTACTTTTCTGTCATTTACAGCCAAGGTAATATAACACAAAAGTATAGTGTTAAAAATATACATTAAATTAAAAAAGAAAACATTAATAACTGGAGAAATGCATCATCACAGTTTCTGAAAAGGGTCCATTCAGCAGTTCATTAAATGGGCAAGTGTGTGTGTGGTCAAAAGCTTGACACCACTTTACATACAGACTCAAATTTAAAAGGGGGGGGGGATTAATAGACATTCTAGCATAACATAGCACCATGAAATTGTACAAAGCACAAGCATCTCGACATGCATTTTTAGAGTAAAAAGCCTTATTATCTGGCCCTCAATTTTTTTGAGTGCCTATTTACTTAAACATAAAAATATTTACATACTGAAATGTGACTGATCTTTTTTTGTGTGTGTGCATACTGAATTGTGATCGGTATATTTTATTCATGTATAAAAGCTGACAGATAGAAAAGGACGCCCACTGAGATTTGTGACAACTACTGTGCAAACATCTCATGTAGTGAATGGTTTCAGCTCAGGATCTTGCTTTCAGGCTTCAGATATTTTTAGCCAAGTCTGATTGTTTTTCTCCATATTACATTCAGTAGATGTAAAAGTTAAGCAAACGTAACTTGAGGCTTGAGCGATGTGACATTTGACATGAATGTAGGGTTTGTTTCAGTTTTCTGAGTGGAAATGTCACATAGGGGTCAGTTTACCCACGCGGAGTCCCGCGAGACAAATGCAAACCCTTCTCAGAGTGGTTCAGTCCTGTCACTCTGACACTGACTGAAAAACAAGCAGCAGGCAAACGCTAGATATGTGCATTTATGAAGAAATATTAGTGGTGCTTAACTCTGCAAATAAAGTGTTTTTTTGAATGGCAGCCAGTGTGTTGCAATGTGGCTGCTAAGGCGTTTGGAGCATTTTCTTAGTATATTTCTATGTGGTTGCTTATTGTCCCAAATCACAATAGTCCACAATATTCTGGTCTCTATTTGACTTGGATGATTCCTCAAGTCTATAAGTCAGCTGGTTTCAACCAGGAAAAACTCATTTTACTCATCAAAATTAAAATGCTAAGATAGTAAAAGGTTAAGAACCACTGGTCTAGGGGATTTTTACCTGCTTTATCACATGCAATCAATTCCTTTAAAAGTCTAGTCACAAATAAGTTAAAAAAAAGTAATGTTATGTTGATGGAATCTATTTTGTTGCCACTAAAAGTGAACAATCTACAGGGAAAATGTTTGATTATACATTACAGTAGAAACACATCACATCATTATTAATGATTAATGCATGAATCAAACTTTTCCAGAACGCTGACAGTTTCTGGCATAGTTTATCAAGCATCATGATGGCCAGATGTGTGCATCAAAAAATGACATCACTCACAGGAACATGAACTTCTCCATCTTTCAGACACTTGACTTCAGTATCTCACAGGATAGGGATCATGTGAGCTCCGCTGTCTTCATTTTTATTGCCACATCACTGCACAATTGTTAAACTGTTGTTAAAAGTTACAATAATTCAAGCAAACGCATGTGTTGACTGAAATTGAATTACTTTTAGTTGCTTTATCAGTGATGATCACTGTACTCTACCATTCAAAAGTTTGAAATCAGTATGATTTTTTTTAAAAAATGAATACTTTTATTCAGCAAGGATGCTTTAAATTGATCATAAGTGACAGTAGATTTTTTGTTTTTCTTGCCTTGTTACAAAATATTTTTGTATAAACTGATTTTCCTTTGTATGTTTGTATGAATACTGAAAAAACATGTATCATGATTTCCACAAAAATATTAAAGAGCACATCGATTTTCAACATAAGAAATATTTAAACAGCAAATCAGCATATTAGAATGATTTCTGAAGGATCACGTGACACTGAAACCTGGAGTAAAGAAGCTGGAATAAATTTTAAAATATACTCAAATAGAAAAAAAAATTAACTATTTTTTAAAAAAAATATTTTTGATCAAATAAATGCAGGTTTTCTGAGCATATTCGAAAACATTTAAAAATTCTTACCGACCCCAAACGTTTGAGTGTAAATGTATGAACATCGTTTTTTGTCGTTATGTCATTACAAATCTGTATGACTTTTTTCCTTTGGAACGCAAAAGAAGTTATTTTGAACAACTAAACAACCCCATTGCCTTCATTATATGGGACAAAAAATAAAAAAAACTTTTCAGAAATGAATATTTGCGATTAGGTTTTTAAAAGAAAATCATGCTGAGTAAATGTCACTCAGCTGCTTTGTATATTTTTTTTTACAACATTGTTTCTGAGAGCATGTGTTTGTTAGAAGGAGGATTGTGTGTGCTCTATATCCTGTATGTCGCATCCACATGCTGAGGAAGATTTACACAGAGAGCACCCTACAGCGTGCAGAGGACTGACTGTGTTATTGGATGCATGTTTATGTGTGTGAGAGGGCATGTCAGCTAGAATCAAGGCTCATGACTCTGTTTGTGTGTGTGTGTGTGTGAGGAGGGGGAGGACAGTTGCCATTGGCTGGCCGGTTCGGGGCTGCACCTGTTGTGTGTGTGTGTGTGTACGGAGCACACGGGTCCTGCGCTAGAGAGTAGAGGCAACAACCTTCTCTCTCTCTTTCTCTCATTCTCTCTCATTCTCCTCGTCTCTCCCACTCGTGCCTCACTCTCCACTCTGACAACATCCAGGGACCCAAACCTCTCCTCCCTTCTTCTCTCATCTCCAACTCTTTCATTCCATCCGTCCATCTGTCCCTCTTGAGCCGTCACCATGCGTCTGGGAATTTCGGGATTCATTACGGATATCCTCAGCACCTCCAGCAACATCTGCTTCTGCTGGGCGGAGGGAAAGGTAGAGCGACCCCTCTCCTCTCCTCAGGAGAGCAGGAGAGGAACTTAACTTCTTTAACACTTTGCTTTCTCTTTGTAACACGCTGCGTTGGTGTTTTATTGTCTGGTTTTGTTGGAATCATCTTTGTGTGAGTGTTTCTTGGCAAGCAGTGGTGTTTTGAGATGTTGAGCGGTGGCAGCTCGCTGTCACAACGTGGCCACCGAGAGTGGGAAGACAAAGACACAGAGAGAGAAACCTCTAGATTAATGACAAATAACTCTGAGGCAGACGTCTTGATGACACTTCTACTTGCTAGAAATCAGACTGACTGCTCTAGATGGAGTTTAGTCTGTAGGATGTTGTGTTGCACTCATCTTGTTTAAAAGCACTGTTTACCCCAAAAATTACAATTCTGTCATCATTTACTCACCCTCATGTTTTTTCAGACCTGTATGAGAAGTTTAGCAAAATGTTGATGCTGCTCTTGTTCATAAGATGAGAGTGCATTGAGACTGCCAAGCCTCAAAAAAATGTAAAAGCATGAAAAAGTTGTCCATTTGAGTGCTGCATTTCAAATCTTCTAAAGTTGAACGATAGCTTTGTCAAGTTTTGTCAAATTATTTGGTGCTTTAAAATTAAATGTCTTAATTTTAATTTAATATTTGCATGATTTGTTTGTTTGTTCGTTTATTTATATATTATTCTATTTATCTATATTTTTATTTTTAAGTTTTTTTTAAAATATGACATTCATTTTACTTTAAAATATGCTGTAATCTAATGTTAAATTATAAATTATTAATAAATTAAATTATAAATGATATATTTTATTATGCATGTTATTAAATTGATATATAATATATACCACCATATTTTGATTTTTTTTTTTTATTATTATTTTTTATTAATTATATTTAGATTTTTATGACAATTATAGACCTCAAAGTTAGTTTTGTGGTTTTTGGTCCATGTCTGTTAGCTCTGAGGTGTTCTATATGCTAGTGTACTCTAAAAAGTTGGCAAAACTAATTTAGATATGCACATTTATTAAAAAGATGATGAGTTTTAATGGCTTTTAAGTGACAAATCGTAGTTCATATCTCATTCACTTACATTCAAATATCTATCAGTAACTACTGCAACAGTTTTAATATTAGATTTTGCATGTTGCATGATTGATGCCAAACCTGAATTTATGTGCATTTTACTTTTTGAGTGAACTGTTCCTTTAAATGCTGTGTTTACAGCTTTGGAGACTCATTGTACAGTATGTCCATTCATATTTGACAGTTTCTTTTTTTTTTTTTTTATGTGGGGTGTCAGTTTAGAATTGCTAAGGATCATGGGAATGATATGTTTGGTGCCTCTTTCACAAGCCACTGTGTATTTCTGACCTTAGAGGAGAAAACAGCAAGTGTTGACAAGCGATAAATCCACTCTGACCACCCAGCGACAGACATTCATTTGCTTTTATTTGCTTTGGAGTCCTACATACAAGATCCTAGCGCTGCAAAACTGTCATTAAAAATGAAATAAAGAGCAAAATTGATGTTTTCACATTACACTTCTAGCCTACTTTCCTGGCACTTTTCACTTTGCTTTTAAAGGGCTGTAATTACAGAGTCATTAATTTAATAGCACAGCCTAACTGTGTCACCAGTAATTCTGTTTAAACAATGTTGTTTCCATTAATGTGTAATACATGTTTGTGTATGGGTTTAAGCAGAGCATTTTCCCTCCCATCCCAAACGCCGTGAATCTCGCAGCTCAAGGCGAGTGGTAGGACGTATTTCATTTTCTAATCAGTCTGTTCTGGATGTGTTACGACATCACTTGGCCAGATTAATGCTTCCATATTGATTGATCAATTTGGACGTGTAGATCTACGACTGTGATGTAGCAGGCCAGCTTAACTCATCCAACACTGTTTATTCCCAGAGGTCCAATAGATCGTTCTGTCTCCAGAGAGCTGCTCTTCTGCATAACAGAGCCTCATAACCATTCCTATCCATCTCTGCCTGTCATATTCATAGATATTTGATTGACAGTGGCATATTTTGAAAGAAAGGAGTTTTTTTGTGTAAATGACCTTTGTGAAATGCCACAAATAGTGTTCAAATGTAATGGTGGCACACCATTCTTGTCCTCTTCTCATAATTGTCAAATCTGGGTAAAATCAGATGACAAAACCAGCCAATTTGGGGTTGTTACCCTGTTTGAGATGTTGTGTTTTCCATGTACGCTGTCAAGATGACTTCTTTAGATGGAGTTTATTCAGTAGGATGTGTTGTGTTATGCTCACTTAGTTGCTTAAAGGCAAAAAATATGGCAATTATGCCATCTTATATTCATCCTCATGTCATCTTGTATGACTTTTTTTTTATTTGTGAAACACAAAAAGAGAAGTTTAGTTAAATGTTGCTCTTGTCTGTAATTGTCAAGTCTGGGCAAAATCAGATGACAAAACTGACCAATTTTTAGTTGTTGTCCTTGTTGAGATGTTGTAGGCCTATTTTCCATGTATACTGTAAAAATGCCTTAAATGTAGCTTTAGATGGAGGTTTTTTTTTCTTCAGTAGGATATGTTGTTTATGCTCACCTAGGCAAAAAATTATGAAAATTTTGTCATCATATCATTTCAAACCTGTATGACTTTCTCTCATCTGTGGATTATAAAAGGAGAAGCTTAGCTAAATGCTGATGCTGCTCTTATCCATAGTTTTCAAGTCTGGGTAAAATCAGATGACAAAACTGGCCAATTTGGGGTTGTTGTCCTTTTTTGAGATGTCGTATTTTCCAAATGTCTTCTTTAGATGGAGTTTTTTTCAGTAGGATGTGTTGTGCTAGTTGCTTAAAGGCAAAAAATACAGCAATTCTGTCATCATTTACCCATCCTTGTATTATTTCAAACCTGTATGACTTTTTTTTAAACCTGTGGAACACAAAAAGAGAAGTTTAGCTAAATGTTTATGCTGCTCTTGTCCGTAGTTGTCAAGTCCGATTGCCTCCAACTTTGGGTGGTTTTCTGAGATGTTGTGATTTCCATGTATACTGTCAAAATGCCTGAAAGGTTATTGAGAATGTGGTTCAAGGAGGTTTAAAGTCCCAAAGGTGTAGTGGTACACTAGAATAGACTGTTCTTTTTTTAAGCATTGGAAAATATTGCAACATCTTCAAAATGCAAATGAACCCAGAACCGATTGAGACTTTGCATTGATCGCGAATGACCCGGTGAAATGGCTACATGACATTACTCATGATTTTTAACATTTGTTTTTTTAGAGCTTTAAAAGTAGATGAACTAAAGTAATTTGCATAAGTTGCATGTCCGTGTTGAACAGAATAGCTGATCTTTGCTGACATTCCTCCCAAGGCTGAAATGTTTGAAGCCTGAGGGACAGCAATCATGTGTCCCGTTTTTAGGATGCCGAGCTTGTCCGCAGGCGTCAATATGTGTCAGGACACTGTGGTTCTGTGAGCAGCCAGTATCCAGTAAAGCCAACCCATTTGGAACAGACAAGCTTAAACATGTTTTCATTACTTAAATTTTGATGAGCTTGTAAATAATGAATGTCATTATAATGAATGTTAAATAGGGCGAAGTGCACAGTGAGGTCATGGTTTGTTTCAAGCAAGATTTGGAAAATGTTTTTGACCTTGAAATGAATTGCTGAAACAAGACAACCGCATGATTTTTTTCTTCCAGGTGGATGCCAGTGGACTTTTGCAACATTCCTCTGGGATGTATGAGTATGCATTTATTTAGATGTATATGCTTATGTTTAGTGCTGTAGTGGCAAACTAATTCTCCTCTCAAGAACATGTCCTGACCATGTTTCATCCCAAAATCAAAAGTACGAAGTAAAATATTTAGCTTAAATGAAATGAAACCATTTTAGGACCATTAAGATTTTTTTTTTTTTTTTTTTAATTACTTTTTTTTTTTTTTGCATTGTGACATTGTTTTCATGGCAATAGGATTGGGTGTTTTTTTTTTCTTCCAGGAGAACAGTATTTTGGCGAAAAGAAATACATATTAATATATATATATATATATATATATATATATATATATTATTAATATATATTTATATATATATATATATATATATATATATATATATATTAATATATATTAATATATATATATATATATATATATATATATATATATATATATATATATATTAAATAGATTTTAATTTAATAATTTAAAATAATTTGTACATATTTTGTTGCTCATTTATTTATACATATCTCCTCGCAGAGCTGTTCAAGGGCGCAAAAATCATTTTTTGGAATTTGCTCATTAACAGCCTATAGTGTAACTCCTGTTACTGTGACATTCACGTGGTGCCCTTTAACCTTTGAATATTTAAAGGGCACAAGTAAAGGTTGCACATTTGGCCACACACACACACACAGAGTGATGGTGAGTCACATTTATGTGTTCTCCTGTGCTCTGCTGATTAGTATTTAATAAGGTGTTTTTCATATTTATATACTCAATCAATCATATTCTGCATGCTGGAATGTCATTTGTAGTTTCCAGAAAGATGTCACATTACTTGTGGAGGACGGGCATGTTTAATAGATTCATGTGGGGGATGTGACATTCTCCTGTGTTTTATGGGAAAGATTAAAGAGATTTAAGCGCGTCAGCGTCTTCCCACCGAGCAGCTCGACGCTGCAGCAAACAGCAGCAGACAGGGCCGAAAGCGTCTGACCTATGAACCCTGTGGACTGCAGGCTCTTCCTTCCAGCTGTTATGATCAAGGTGCTCTATAATAACTGGAGAAATGTATTAGCTTTCCCATTCATTTCAAAGGCAGTTTCTTGGCTAGCGCATGCATTCCTGGAAATTTGCATCCTGCTAGTGATGATCAGTCAGCAAATGAAACTGTGTCCACATATCATAAACTTCAATCAGCAAAATATGCTCAGAAAGTCACTTTTAATAATCCAGGAGAAATCACACGGTTAAAGACATAGCCACAAGAACCGCAACACAAACATAAGTGAGACCAGACAAAGAGCAGAGCAAACTGAGGGTTTAAATACACAGGGAACGTAATCAAGGGGAACGGAAACAGGTGTGGGACAAATTAGAAACCACAGATGCAAACTAGATAACTCAGGCAGGACAGGAACAGAACATAGACAACTACAACAAAACTGAATATAGCAGAATATACTGGTGACAGATAGTTAGTGATTGATTGATTGATTGATTGATAACTAGACGGTGTAGTTACAGCATCTGCCAGCAGGGGCTCATGTCTAAAGCTAACCAGCTGAACTCTGATCTGTTGGTTATGATATGCTACCAGAGATATAGAAAATCCCTCTCCTGATTATATAGCTGGTACAAAAAGTCATCACGTGACCCGTGAAACACAGATGAGGGTTAACACGAGAGGGTCATTATCTCTCTTCCCATGGCCTCCTCTGCCCCCTCTCCTCATCATCTTCTGTCCTCTAATCCTTCCTGAACCTTCTGTCTTTCCTCCGTTCTTTTCCTCCCTGTGCTCTGTCCTTCCCTCTTCTGGAGATCCCCTGTGATGTTTAAACTGTGATTCAGTCCGATGTCTGTCAGGAGAAGGCATCTGCCTCATTTCACTGAGGTGTAATTTAATCTCAGTAACGTTCTACAGGTTTGTTGTGAATGTAGACATAATAATCAGTTAGTTTTAACTTCTTTTTTCCTTTCTGACACTTAGTAATAAAGTCTACTCATATTTTTTCAAAGTTTTATTAAACCAGCATGTTTAATAATTTAATAAAAATATATTAGTTTATTTTAAAAAAGAACATAAATTTAATTTTTAAAAAATTACTAACATATTTGTGTACTCCTGTGGTCTTTAGTCTGCAGATAATTATTTAACAAGGCTTTTTCCATATTGATCTCCATATGTACACAGGTCATTAATTATGAACTGAATATGTCAGAATATTCAGAATATCAATTCGTTCATGAATCAGCTATTTATTCAGCACTTAACTCTATACTGCACTATGAGTCAGTCTGAAGTAGATTCTTGATTCAGTGAGTTCAAGAATCACTTGTACCAACATTAAGTGAGTCATTAACCTGAGAGCTGCTTGTGAACAAATCATTCAAGCAGGTTTTGTGAAGCAAATTTAAAAATGAACTTTACACTGTATTGCAAGTACTGTGAAGTGATGCTGCAAGCTGGATTCAAACTGACCACCACAACTGATACTACCCAAAATGACATCAGTTTAGTAGATGGAATCCTCCCTTGGTATTTTCCCTCATGTTTTCCAGCTCTCTCAACACACCCACCGCTCTCGTCTTGATCACAGAGAAAAGCAGAGGTAATTAACCGCAGACAGATGGTGGAGGGAAACGGGACACGCTCGCAATACGGACACAATGCCCATAATTACTCTTTTCTGAACCGCTGTACTGAGAACACTGCGGGCCATCATTACATAATCACCTTATGGGTCAGACCACGGCGGATACACGCGGAGATGACACAACACTTTCTCATGACAGACGGCACAAACAATGAATGATATCCAATCTCACAAATGAAATGAGTGAAGGCTATTTGCAGTACTTGAGTCCTCCGCACTGTCAATCAAACGGCCCTCTCTGGGCAAACGTTGCTGGAAATCTTGGCAAGTTGCATTGAGGAATGACACAGAGGAGCCTGGCTGAAGTTGGCACCGATATTCATGACTGGCATTTGGCTGTGAACCACTGCCCAGGTGCACTGCGGTGCTGGTGGAAGACGACTGGCTTTCTCAGCAGGTTACTGTACTCTGGATGTATATTTCAAGGACAAATACATGCCTTCGTGGTATCACCTGAGAAATTCATTTTTCCTCGTCTGAGCTCTGTAAATGCCTAGAAGAGAATGTGATATCGCTTTCTTTGTGCATAAAAAGTTATATACAAGTCTGTGTGGCGGACGGTCGATTTCAGTTATCCCTTAAAAGCATGTGGAGGCTTTCTTGTCAATTATTGCACTGGGCTTCAAGAGGGAGAAAAGAGGAAAGCTTGTATTATTTCGACAGGTCTGGCATGTGAATCCCTTTAGTCTGTGTGTCTGCTCATGCGTTAACAATCAGGGTTTAAAATTCAGGAAGCAGAGTTATGCTGACATCTGTCCTCTTACATTGATTTATGCACCCCAATGTGTATAATGTGAAGCATTTTTATGTGTGTAGATACTGGAAACACTTGAGAAATCTGTGAAAGATTCTCATAATTTACTCTTAAAGAACCTTGAACTACTGTTCAAATGTTTGGGGTCAGTAAGATTTTTTTTTTTTTTAAGAAATTAATACTTTTTCTCCACAGAGATGCAATAAATTGATTAGTGGCAGTAAAGACATTTATAATGTTACTATGATTTCCATTTTAAATAAATGCTGCTCCTTTGAAATTTTTATTCATCAATAAATCCTGAAATCACGGTTTCCACAAAAGTTTCAAGTTTCAACATTGATAATACTGAATGTTTCTTAAGCAGCGATTCTGAAGGATCATGTGACACCGAAGACTGGAGTAATGATGCTGAAAATTCAGCTTTGAAATCACATGAATTAATTTTAAAATATATTCAAATAGAAAACAAATTGTAATCATATCATCTTATTCTGGACAAAAATATTCAGTTTGATATTTAAAGTGGCCGACCATTTTTTAAATGCTATTTAGTGCAGGTTTATCTGAAATACTTGATACCACAATAACAGATCGCCATGGAAAAAACTATTTTCTGCTAGAAATAATTGCACCACGGAGCCTGTTTATGATGCACTGCAAAGAAAATGTTGACTACATCAGCTGAAATGTGTGTAGATTCTTTCAGTTATTTGAATAGTCCTTACAAACTTTGACAAATCTAGTGACTATTTTGAGCCTTGTGCAATTTTTGTGTGCAATATGTATGAAATTGGATGTGAATAGTAACCTATGAAAGCCTGTTTCTGCCTCATAATAAAAAAATAAATAAAACAGGTAATTGTGAGAAAGTTTAAGATAAGAAATAATGTCACATTAAGAGATTTAAAGTAGCAATTATGACAAATAAAATAGCTGTGCCAATGTCATAGATTCAATTACCAGATGCATGAACAGATAAAATGTGTACTTGTATGTTGCTATGGATAAAAGCATCTGAAAATGCATAAATGTAAATGACAAGAATGAAAACATATTAAGATATAAAGTCCTAATTGCAAGAAACTGTGACACTTTACAATAAGGTCTCATTAGTTAAAGTTAGTTAATGCATTATCTAACAATATCTAATAATAATGAGCTATACATTTTTTACAGTATTTATTCACCATGTTAACTACCTTGCAGAGGTAGCTGCTATGGTTGGCTTACAGATATCTTTTGATAACCTTTTCCTACCTAACCAGTACTTCCTGTGGAATCCATGATCCTCACAGCGGCACTCATATGTGACCATGGACCACAAAACCAGTCTTAAGTGTCAATATTCAGAAATTGAGATTTATACCTTATCTGAAAGCTGAATAAATAAGCTTTCCATTGATGTATGGTTTGTTAGGATTGGACAATATTTGGCTGAGATACAACTATTTGAAAATCTGGAATCTGAGGGTGCAAAAAAAATCGCCTTTAAAGTTGTCCAAATGAAGTTCTTAGCAATGCCTATTACTAATCAAAAATGAAGTTTTGATATATTTACGGTAAGAAATTTACAAAATATCTTCATGGAACATGATCTTTACTTTATATCCTAATGATTTTTGGCATAAAAGAAAAATCAATAATTTTGACCCATACAATGTATTTTTGGCTATTGCTACAAATATACCCCAGCGACTTAAGACTGGTTTTGTGGTCCAGGGTCACATATGATCTTTATGGCTGACAAAAGTTGTGGTTGTTTTAGTTGTTTTGTGATCATATTGAAGCACTTAGTCAGGTTTATGTTATATGAAGCATAAAGCATCACTGACATTATGTTTTACATCATAGTGGCACAATGCCACAACACCATCATCAGCACTGCGCTTCAGTGGTAGGCTTATTGAATCAGGACCTTGGAGGTGTTTTTCTATCATACTATGGCTGTCTGCCCTGCCGTCTGTTTTGAATGTGTGTGTGTGTGGAGTGTGTATGTGTGTGTGTGTGTATGTGTGTGTGTGTGTGTGTGTGTGTGTGTGTGTGTGTGTTTGCGGCTGTTTTTCATGAGTCAGAGCAGATGAGGCTCGGGTGAGCCCTGCGGGTCAGTTGAATAGGGAGGTGTCACATCAGAGTCTGATCTCCGCTGTCAGTTTGAGATTGATGTCTGGCTGTGACATTGCCAAGTCAAAATCCCCTCTCACACGCAGCTCTGCTGGCATCCAACAATACAAAAATACACACGTCGCTTTCTGAGTGAGATAGCACTGTGTATTTATCACAGGCTGCCACCAATGAGTTCTGGGATGGATTTTTGAGGTTGAGGGAGCTGTCACCTTCAGTGTTTCTATTTCCTGTCTTTTACTCTCTCTCTTACCTCAGAGAAGAGGTCAAATGAGGGTTAAGTTTTGTGCTTAGGAAATCCTCTTTTGAAAACATATGCTCTGTATATTTGTATCTGATGATTATGTGATGTATGTTCTCATGAGCTCTTTCTGCCGTCATCTTTATGGTGTATGGATGTGACTGTGAATGTCATATAATATATACATTATATAAATTGAAAAAAATTCAATAACAATATTAAATACAAATATTAATATATATATATAAATATTAATTTCTAATTGAAATTTACTTATAAAATTATTACATATATTTAGTTTAATATTATATAATATAAATATAAAATGTAAAATAATTTATATATAAAATATAAAATATTTTAGATAAAATAAAATCTAATATTCTATCTATCTATATAGATACCTATCTATAGAGATATAAATGTTATCAAAATATTATTACAATTTAAAATAACTTTTTTCTCTTTAAATATATTTTCAATCCATATTATACTACTCCAGTCTTCAGTGTCAAATGATCCTTTAGAAATCATTCTAATGTGCTTATTTGTTGCTTAGTTATTATAAATTATTACTGTAAATGGTTAAATAGTTATTTTTGTGGAAATAATCATACATTTTTTTCAGTATTCTTTGATGAATAAAGAACAGCGTTTATTTGTCACATAACAGAAATATTTTGTCACATTATAAATGATAAAATGAAAGATTAATTTTTTTGTCTGTTTCATCCTAAAGTTTTGAATAGTATCATGGATTCTTCAAAAATATTAACCAGCAACTCTTTTGAACCTTGATAATAACAAGAAATGCTTCTAAGCATAAAGTATTAAATTACAAAATATCAAACCAAATGACTTTTATTTTGAAGAAAGAGAGCACAAGCACAATTTTCTAGCAATAGTTTGCAAAAACATGTTTGTTAGGTTTAAAATAATAAAACAGTGCTGTTCAAAATAATGACAAAGTATTGTGACGATGTGTGTTGGTCAAGTGTTAATTCAATTCAGTTCACGTTAATTTTTTTACAATACACTCTCACATCTCACAATGCAAATCTCTTTGCTCCTTAAGTATCAGCATCAACATTGGCCACCGATAATAAAATGCCAGATGCTTGCATGAATCTCCACTTGAGTCATCTGTGGTGTGAAGATGCCATTCTCCCTAGCCGTGTGTTTTTCTCTCCACTCCTTCTGTCTCTTTTGGGATGACAGTTTGTGTTGTGGGCTGTTTTGTCCTGTCTATTCTGTTTCTTCCATTATAAAAGACAGATTGTGTGACTGGTAGCACTGCTAACCAGCCCCCTACACCCCTCTCAGTGGGGCAGCTCAAACCCGTATCTCCTCTCTTGCTGTCACATCCCATTACAGCAGACCGGGCTCATGGTGCGTCTGCACAGCTTGTGGCAACGGTCGCCTGTGTCTCAGACCTGCTGCCCGGGGCTAGGAGTCTGACTGCTGCTAGACGCGGCCTATGGCCCTCATCGAACACCCATATGTGTGCGTCCCTCTCTTTACATACTGTGTTTTCGGTGATTTTTGGCATCAGGTGTGTCAGTCAGAAGTCTTTTTTGTGTTCACGTGTGGCAGCATACACTATATTGCCAAAAGTATTCGCTCATCTGCCTTTAGGCGCATATGAACTTAAGTGACATACCATTATTAATCCATAGGGTTTAATATGACGTCAGCCCACCCTTTAAAGCTATAACAGCTTCACCTCTTCTGGGAAGGCTTTCCACAAGGTTTAGGAGTGTGTTTATGGGAATTTTTGACCATTCTTCCAGAAGCGCATTTGTGAGGTCAGACACTGATGTTGGACGAGAAGGCCTGGCTCGCAGTCTTCGCTCTAATTCATCCCAAAGGTGTTCTATCGGGTTGAGGTCAGGACTCTGTGCAGGCCAGTCAAGTTCTTCCACACCAAAGTCACTCATCCATGTCTTTATGGACCTTGCTTTGTGCACTGGTGCGCAGTCATGTTGGAACAGGAAGGGGCCATCCCCAAACTGTTCCCACAAAGCTGG
>JAFVLL020033508.1:0-14280 GCA_021397915.2 Tor tambroides | reverse complement strand
ATCAAAAATCGTTATATCGAACACCCCTACCCTCGGCAGAAATCGCAGACCGAGGGCACCGGACCGCAAGGGCACTTTACCGTCGGACCTCAAAGTGTTGCTGTGTACAGCGGGGCTGGCGGCCACATTATTACAGACAGTCTCATTAAACGACCATGCCTTTAGATGAGTTCTATTATCAGTTCTATTCCCTGTAATTGACTTACCTTTAAACACTTTTACCTCTGAACAGTTGCTTTTGCCTTCATGTCTCAGACAGTGATGACTCTCCTCAATTCTCCCACTTCACTCCCAATATAATCAATAGTGGGCAAAACTATAGGGAAGGACCGCTTCAGTTATGTACTGAACCAGTAACCCTCAATATCAGATGCACTCATCAGGAAAACAGACCTGCTTTGGTTCATTCTGGGATGACTGTGGCTGCTTCTCCATTCATTCAGACTTTCTTGGTAAACCAGCAAAGTCTTGGTTTGGGGAATGATTGCTTCCATTGCTGTTTTTGCATTTGATGTCACCAATGATGATCCAGCTTGTTTCTGTCTGCACACCAATGAGCACATATCACTTGCTTCTAGATGTCTTCTTCAGCCCTCAGCACCTCAACTTCCTCCACACAGACCATGGGAATGTGACAATTAGCTGGGCCAAGGCTGTGCCAATACCCAGAGGGGATCTATCCTTTATCTCTCCTGTACCTCAACCACTTACTAAACTAATGAAATTAGGATCTTCTCCTGGAACCTGTGCGAACACTGAAAGCATGTGAAAAAGTTGTGTGAGCATCAGTGTGTTCCACCAGACTTCCATCTAGTTCCTGGGATGCTGCATTAGACCAGAGGTTGTGAAGATGAATACAGGAAAAGTCCAAGCTATACTCAACAGGCCACTTCCACCCACAATAAAGGAAATTCATTGTTTCCTAGGCTTTGCCAACTTCTACTGATGCTTCATCAAGAATTAAAGTCTGATTATTGCACCTTCAACCTCTTTCTTCTGCTCCAATACCAAGTCCCAAGTGTCCTGGACCAAGAAAGCCTATGACTAGGGTGACCATATGGGCCATTATTACGGGACATGTCCTAGTCAGGATTTCTATATTGCCTAAAATATCCAGGTTTTGGCTGTTTGCACTGTGCAGATCAATCACTGTAGGACATTTGCGAGAGCTATAGAGAGCAGAACAGACGGTTCCTTATGCTTTTGAATCGCTCTCGCAGTACTTTGATATCATACTTAACACTAGAAGAATCAACCAAAGCTCCATCCATGTACCTTATTTTCCCACTATCTCTACATCCACCTACATCTTCCAGTTGGGAAACCTCTTCCTATGTCCCATCTTTGGTCACACCTAGGAGTGGATTTTATTACCAATCTTCCCATCTAAGAAGGATTCACATGTGTGCTGATGGGTTCGATTGATTTTCATAAGTGTGTCATCCGGTTCCACTGAAGGGCTTTCCCACTGCTCTTGTGACCATGAAAGCACTGTTGCAACCCCCGAAAGGGTCACTACAAATAAGGAGAAAACGAGTGCATTTGCGTTGAAAAAACATTTAAATTTGTTTAACCGTCAGACCTAAAATGGATCATGGTTAAACCCGTCTCGATCCAAAGAGACAAGATACAATGGACCAGAGAGCCATCACTGGATCCAACCAAGAGCACACCAATCCGTTGAGGAAAGAGATGTTTTATAGAGAAAAAAAACCACCTGTGCGCCGGTGTTCCCAATCACGCAGCAATCAGCCGAACACCTGCAAAGACACAGAGGCACCCCCACACACCCAAACAAGAAACAACCGAAAGTGTCGTCACACTAGACTGATTGCGATTTCACTTTTTTAACATTAGTTAGTGTGTAATGTTGCTGTTTGAGCATAAACAATATCTGCAAAGTTACGACGCTGAAAGTTAAATGCAGGTAGATATCATCAGCATCATATTTAAATGCAAAAGATATCATCTATTAAAGTTATGGCAATTTAATGCCTACAAAAATGGCTGTAGGGACTCCAAAGAATTACTTCCTGGGTTTGTTATGTAGGGGAATTACAGAAGACCCAAGGACCAGGTGTGTTGAATAAAGACCAGGAGTCAGAGATGCAATCAATCGGAAAATTTACTGAAGAAAATAGTTTGCAGTTTCATCAGCAGAAGACAGCTTCAATACTCGTGATGGAGTTTGTGAGCCGCTCTGCGTACAATTTGTAAACACCAGCAATTATACTCTAACAGAGGTTGCTAATTGTGTCAATGCATAAGTCAGCAAAATTCTGATTGGTCAAGACCTAGATAAACATAGAAAATGTCCACATATGGACGTCAAACTTGAAGCATATCTTCTAACGATTATTTTGTTGACAAGCGATCAGAGGTCAGGTGCAATAGGCTACATCTCTCCAAAGACGTATATCTGATACGCTGGACATTGGCAGATGAACATTTTGTCCTGGGGCTGTCTCTGCATCTCCTTGTACAGACAGATACTAACACACATACGCAGAGGAACGCTTATCTTACTTCAAGGTTGCCTGGCTCAGCCCTAAACCTTATCGGGTATGGTTCATTACGCACACACTATGCGGGTCTCATCTTAGAGAGTAAAAATACAGAATAAAGCAGGATTCTTTAATATCTATTATGCAAACACATAAATATCACAGTTGTTCCAATCGCTTGTCGCTCACGTAGATGGGAGGTCACCCTGACCTCCTGACATGGCCCTGTGACCCGAGGAAGGAATAGTTCTCAGCATGTAAAGAATAATGTTACACATTCCATTCTTGCTAAACTGACACTTCTATCTATATTTATTAATGTTGATGGCACTACTAACTTTAAGTGAATCACCAAATAATCTGGGAGGTTAAATACTTATCAATAACTGGATTAATAATTAAACAAGACATAATGCAATGATATTAATAAGAAATAATGTAATAATATGATTATCACGTAAAAATCTATTCATATATGAATCGCAATTCTGTCTTCTAACGATTCTAATGGATTCACAAGTTTCAAAATCAATGTTCTAAAGCAGCGGTTCTTAATCCTGTTCCTCGAGTCCCCTGCATCTCTCTCTCTCTCTCTCTCTCTCTCTCTCTCTCTCTCTCTCTCTCTCTCTCTCATTCAGATCATCAGCTCAGCTCCAATAATGAACTGTTCCAGTTATACACTTTATGTGTATAGACAGACAGATATTTTTCACATAGCCATGAGAAGTGTTAAACATGGAGGCGCGTGCGGTTGCCTTACTGTATTCAAGCTTTAATCAGGATAAAACCATATATTAAAAGATAACAGAAGCAGTAGCATTTACAAATAACAGCATATCTAAAAGTATGAGACAACAACAAACAAAAAACATACCTTTAAAGGGATAGTTCACCCGAAAATGAAAATTGTGTCATTAATTGCTGACCCTCATGTTATTCCAAACCCGTTCATCTTCGGAACACAAATTAAGATATTTCTGATGGAATCTGAGAGCTCTCTGATCCTCCAATAGACAGCAAGGATCCTTACTGACTGAAACACACATTGACGATGACAGCCAATGAGAGAGCATGACACAGGGCAGTTCGGGGAGGACTTTTTTTTTTCTTAAGCAATTACTTATGTACAAACAATGTCGCAATATCAGTACATTTTTGCATCAGAATACAGAACAGGTACAAGAAGATCGGCTATATGCCTATATATGCCTAATATAATATGTATACACACACAAACATATATAAAATAAAAACAAATAAAATTAAACATAAAAGGGGGTTAGGGTTTTTCCTGGAAATAATATTCTTCTATAAAGGACAAAATATTTATTGCATTTTTATTCACTTTGAGGGCTTTTGTAGGCTAGAAATAAACTCCTTATAAAATACACAAAATGTTTGTTTCACTTTCAAATACTTAGATTTGTGTATATAAAATTTTCCCAGCAGAAGTATGTTGTTAAAACGGAAGTCATCTTTGTTAATTATTGTGTGTTCGTGGAGGACTTATAGACCATAATATCAGTGTGATCTTGCATTATTTCCTTATCACTTCTTGTGTGTGTTTTGCTGTAGTTTGCGGATCAGACAGAGTTGTCGGCGATTCTTCCTATTGTAAAGTCTTGCAGTGTGTAACCTCCTGTCACCGATCCATCATGCAATGTGAACACAGCAGCAACTGACTGCTACCCAGATAGTCGTGCAGTGTGAAAACAACGGTGATCCGATGACTTTGAAAATCATGCATTGTGAACTCGGCATTACACGATCAAGGTCCAGAAACATCGGAAGGACATCGCAAGGACATCGGAAAAATAATCCATGTGACATCAGGGGTTCAACCATAATTTTATGAAGAATACTTTTTGGGTACAAAAGAAAACCAAAATAACAACTTTATTCAACAATTTGTCTCCTCTGCATCACCCTGGCACCATTTTGGAGAGTATCCACTGAACGTAAACAATGTATGCTATTCTGTGTCAGCTCAGCTGCGTCATGCGGATATGTTGTTTATGTTCAGATCAAAGCGCAAACAATGTGTAATGGGGTGGAGGTAGTATTGGTAGTGGCTCTATATTAAGCTTGTTTAGGATTACAAATGTGTTGAACTACAAATCCCATGAGTCTAGTTACTATAAAGAGGAAATCTAATTTTTTGGCCTTCCTCTTTGTGGTACCATGTGCTAAGCAGGAGAAGCTGTGTGGCATGTTTCAAGGCTGTGTGATAGCTGAAATGACTAGTTGCTTTGTGAGCAGTATGTCAGAAGATTTGGCGAACAGTCTTGCAGTGTGACTTCTCCTACGACGAACATCAAGCTGTCTTCGGTTTCAAGACAAGCCATGATCAGAATTAATGTAGTGCTGCTTGCACTATTCTTCTGAAATACGCCGGTATTGCCGCCATTCATATACTTTTGATAGCCAACATTACAGCCCCGCATGCAATGCATCTCACAGTCACTGAACGTGTACGGGTTGATAATGGAAACTTGGAAACTTGGGCAAGTTTTGTTGCGTGCACCCGTTTTTAACACGTCTTGACTGTCCTACAGTCTGACATTAAGAGAGTGCTTCTATAATCAGCTCCTTACCTTTATAAAAGACACCTGGGAGCCAAAAATCTTGCTGATTGATAGGGGATCAAATACTTATTTCACTCATTAAAATGCAAATCGATTTATAACTTTTTTGAAATGCGTTTTTCTGGATTTTTGTTGTTGTTATTCTGTCTCTCACTGTTAAAATAAACCTACCATTAAAATTATAGACTGATCATTTCTTTGTTAGTGGCACAGTCACTCCCACTAGCCACTTTGGCGGGTTGAATTTTACATAGGCTACAGTAACAGAGCTCGACATTACAGTAGTGCTTGTCCGGGACCGGGACAATTAGATTTATTGAAGGGGCAAGTGAAAGGGAATTCCCTGAAAACCATGATTGTAAATTTGCCATTTATATACAAGAGTTAAAAGGAGTAGTTAATATACATTTAGTTCAGTATTTGAATTTGAACTTATTGAAATTAAATATTGTCAACGTTGACTGTTTTTGCTCCATTTGGTTAATGAAAATAGTTCCAAACAAAGATCACAGCAGAACAGTCGCACATATCTGAGCAACACACAGCAGTGTTTTTGAATTTTGAATCATTTGAGTCAATGATTCAGTAGTCCATTCATAAGGACAGGCACTTGCTTCATTCTTGAATGAATCAGCTGTCTGAACGAATCGTTTGAAGGCATACTTCAATGATTCATTAATTAAGATCAATTAAGATAAGTGATTAAGATCACTTGCTGCCACCTACATGGTGGTTTACTTTCATAGTAGCTTATTTTTGCATTTTTTTCCAACATTTCATATTTGTATATTAATATATATACACTGAACAAAATTATAAACGCAACACTTTTGTTTTTGCCCCCATTTTTCATGAGCTGAACTCAAAGATCTAAGACTTTTTCTATGTACACAAAAGGCTTATTTCTCTCAAATATTGTTCCCAAATCTGTCTAAATCTGTGTTAGTGAGCACTTCTCCTTTGCCGAGGTAATCCATCCACCTCACAGGTGTGGCATATCAAGATGCTGATTAGACAGCATGATTATTGCACAGGTGTGCCTTAGGCTGGCCACAATAAAAGGCCACTCTAAAATGTGCAGTTTTATCACACAGCACAATGCCACAGATGTCGCAAGTTTTGAGGAAGCGTGCAACTGGCATGCTGACTGCAGGAATGACCACCAGAGCTATTGCCCGTGAACTGAATTTTCATTTCTCTACGATAAGCCATCTCCAAAGGCGTTTCAGAGAATTTGGCAGTACATCCAACTGGCCTCACAACCGCAGACCACGTGCAACCATACCAGCCCAGGACCTCCACATCCAGCATCTTCACCTCCAAGATCGTCTGAGACCAGCCACCCGGACAGCTGCTGCAACAATCGGTTTGCGTAACCAAAGAATTTCTGCACAAACTGTCAGAAACTGTCTCAGAGAAGCTCATCTGCATGCTCGTCGTCCTCATCGGGGTCTCGACCTGACTGCAGTTCGTCGTCCTAACCGACTTGAGTGGGCAAATGCTCACATTCAATGACGTCTGGCACTTTGGAGAGGTGGATGAATCCCGGTTTTCACTGTACAGGGCAGATAACAGACAGCAAGTATGGCGTCGTGTGGGTGAGCGGTTTGCTGATGTCAACGTTGTGGATCGAGTGGCCCATGGTGGCGGTGGGGTTATGGTATGGGCAGGCATATGTTATGGACAATGAACACAGGTGCATTTTATTGATGGCATTTTGAATGCACAGAGATACCGTGACAAGATTCTGAGGCCCATTGTTGTGCCATTCATCCACGACCATCACCTCATGTTGCAGCATGATAATGCACGGCCCCATGTTGCAAGGATCTGTACACAATTCCTGGAAGCTGAAAACATCCCAGTTCTTGCATGGCCAGCATACTCACCGGACATGTCACCCATTGAGCATGTTTGGGATGCTCTGGATCGGCGTATACGACAGCGTGTTCCAGTTCCTGCCAATATCCAGCAACTTCGCGCAGCCATTGAAGAGGAGTGGACCAACATTCCACAGGCCACAATCAACAACCTGATCAACTCTATGCGAAAGAGATGTGTTGCACTGCGTGAGGCAAATGGTGGTCACACCAGATACTGACTGGTTTTCGGACCCCCGGACCCCCTCAATACAGTAAAACTGCACAGTTTAGAGTAGCCTTTTATTGTGGCCAGCCTAAGGCACACCTGTGCAATAATCATGCAATAATCATGCTGTAATCATCAACACCGAGCTCACAACATTATTTATGCTATTATAATTTTACATGCAAATGCATTCATGCTATATTTCAGCTACATTGAACTGTCTGTGTAAATGCATCTGAATGCCGCTCCAGTCACTTCTGTTTCTTCTGCAGTGGAAAGATCGATTTTGTAGATACTGATTTCATATGATTGGTAGCAGCCCTATATTGTCTTATTATATTAAGTGAAATTCTTAATAAAATGTACGAATTTGATATGAAAGATGATGCATGCATTTAATACGGTTAAGGGAAAATGCCCTTTAGGTCAAAAATCACCTGGAAATCAATTTAAATAGCCTACATTTTTGTATGCAGTATTAAGTAATATAAAACATAATTTCCCAATAACAAAATTGTAGCCAGTGAAAATGCTGAGTGGCTAGTAAATTTGGAAAGCCACTAGCCACAGTGGCCGGTGAGCAAAAAAGTTAATGTCAAGCCCTGATTACTGCAATACATCATGTGTCATTCACCAGTGAGAAAACTTTATAGTACAGTTAGTAACAGTACTACAACCCGAATTTCGGAAATGTTGAGACGTTTTTTTTAAATTTTGAAAAAAATGAAAACTAAAATAATTTCAAATCACATGAGCCAATATTTTATTCACAATAAAACATAGATAACATGTTTAAACTGAGAAATTTTACAATTTTATACACAAAATGAGCTCATTTCAAATTTGATGCCTGCTACAGGTCTCAAAATAGTTGGGACGGGGCATGTTTACCATGGTTTATCTCATCTTCTTTTCAAAACACTTTGAAGATGTCTGGGCATCGAGGTTGTGAGTTTCTGGAGGGTTTTTTTGTTGGAATTTGGTCCCATTCTTGCCTGATATAGGTTTCCAGCTGCTGAAGAGTTTGTGGTCGTCTTTGATGTATTTTTCGTTTAATAATGCGCCAAGTGTTCTCTATAGGTGAAAGATCTGGACTGCAGGCACTCTTCTACTACGAAGCCATGCTGTTGTAATAGCTGCAGTATGTGGTTTTGCATTGTTAGGGTTAGGCCTTCCCTGAAATAAACGTCATCTGGAGGGGAGCATATGTTGCTCTAAAACCTTTATATACCTTTCAGCATTCATAGTGCCTTCCAAAACATGCAAGCTGTCCATAGCCTATGCACTTATGCACCCCCATACCATCAGAGATGCTGGCTTTTGAACTGAACGCTGATAACACGCTGGAAGGTCTCCCTCCTCTTTAGCCTGGAGGACATGGTGTCCGTGATTTCCAAAAAAGAATGTCAAATTTGGACTTGTCTGACCATAGAACACTTTTCCACTTTGAAACAGTCCATTTTAAATGAGCCTTGGCCCACAGGACACGAGGGCGCTTCTGGACCATATTCACATATGGCTTTGTTTTTGCATGATAGAGCTTTAGTTGGCGTCTGCAGATGACACGGCAGATTGTGTTTACCAACAATGGTTTCTGGAAGTATTCCTGGACCCATTTAGTAATGTCAATGACAGAATCATGCCGATGAGTGATGCAGTGTCATCTGAGGGCCCGAAGGCCTTGTCCCTTATTTCTCCTGGAGATTTTTCCAGTTTCTCTGAACCTTTGGATGATGTTATGCACTGTAGATGATGAGATTTGCAAAGCCTTTGCAGTTTGATGTTGAGGAATGTTGTTTTTAAAGTATTCCACAATCTTTTTATGCACTCTTTCACAGATTGGAGAGCCTCTGCCCATCTTTACTTCTGAGAAACTCTGCCTCTCTAAGACATTCCTTTTATAGCTGATCATGTTACAGACCTGATGTCAATTAACTTAATTAGTTGCTAGATGTTCTCCTAGCTGAATCTTTTCAAAATTTCTTGCTTTTTTAGCCCTTTGTTGCCCCTGTGCCAACTTTTTTTAGACCTGTAGCAGGCATCAAATTTGAAATGAGCTCATTTAGTGGATAAAAGTGTAAAATTTCTCCATTGAAACATTTATGTTCTCTATGTTCTATTGTGAAGAAAATCTTGGCTCATGTGATTTGAAAGTCTTTTAGTTTTCATTTTATTCAAATTAACAAAAACGTCCCAACATTTCCGGAATTCGGGTTGTACAATTCCAGGAAGGAAGATCAGGTTGTTGATGTTTGCCTGCCATTCTCGCTCTGTCTGCACAGTGTAAGTGAACGCGCTGATGACTATCCTGTCTGCGCGAAATAAATATGTTGACAGGCAGGTAGGAAAGTCAATCAAAATGCTTGTTCCAAGCGAACATTTCTTGGTCCTACGCCTTCCACAGAATATATACATATACATACATTTAGACCACTTAACTTAATGATTGCTATCGGGATGTGAAGACTTTCAACCAGTAAAACAAAACAAAACAAAAAATGTTTCTTAAGACAATCACCTATTTTAAGTTAGACAGAAATCACTCACTTCTCAAAACGCCAGTTTTTTTTTTTTTTTTTTTTTTTTTTTTTCAATATATGCTGCAAAAATTAGGAATGACATCTGCATATTTATGCATGATTCGCTCTCGAAATACCAATGATTGTATGATAACCATAACAGTGGACGGGTCAATCAATCAATCAATAAATAAATAAATAAATAAATAAATAAATAAATGTCACAATAGATGTGCATTAAGGCTAGCGCCCTCACTAATTTCAGAAGCACACTCAGTAATATATATCTTTAACCGGGCCTGTAAGAAACACAGAAAAACAATGAAAATGGATTTCTCTACCAGCAGCAGCAGAAGTGAGGACGCGTTTGTAAAGGTAAAGAAAAAGACAGCGTTAATGTATACACTCTATTCTTGAGAAAAGAGAAGAGCACGGGGAGTTCCATAGACTGACGGTGAGTGTGTTATCTTTCTATTTGCCTTGTTAGAAAAAGAAAAAAGTAGCACCATGTTTAAAGAATAAAATGTTGCATCTGAATGGTGTTTATAATATAATAAAGTTATATAATACTTTTCTTTAGTGTTTAAATTAGTTTTCAAAAGCTTCCTGTGCTATTGCTTCACCAGTCTCACCCTTTTGTGCAACAGTAGCACAATGAGCAACAGCACGTCTAAAGTTCAAATTTGACGACTTGTCCGAAGAAGAGTTTTCCCTTGTCCAAATACCCACACTTGCGGTCTTTGCACTTGACCACTTGACTACTTATATACTATGACGTATTTCCTGTATTTGGTTCAAGTGAGGATGAAGACCACAAGTGTGTGTAGAACTTTTCATTACCTTATGGGACACACTTATAGTGTTGTAAATATGCAAGTGTTTGCATAGCTTTATTTTAATTTTAAAAACTTTGCATTTTAAAATCAACTTCTAAATATCTGTTCAGTAGTCCCTATAACAGATGACACAATTTAATTTGCGGTGCTTCTAATTAAGTGATGAAAAGCAGTTGCAAATGTTGTACAAAATAAATATCACCACTACTCATCTTTGCATCCATAAAACGTGCAACACTTTGTTTTTCTACCCAATTGTATGTAGTAATAGTCTGTCTATTTATTATATTAATATTTAACTTACATTGGAAAAGTTTCCGTAACCTCTCGCAAGATCTCGGCAAAAATCTCACGATTTATTCCAAATCATGATGCATGATGGGATACACTAAGCCTCGAATCGCGCTCCGGAGCGGTATTCAAGATAGTGTGGATTTAGTGTGCGCTGCACTTTGGCGTTTTGAAGACTTGGGACTGTATTGCGCACTTACTTCCTGTCGCGCGCACGCGCTCTCAAGTGGCCAAGACTGCAAGTGTGGGTATTTGGACAAGGGAAGTGATCTGGCAATGAAAAGGATACTAAGAAGGCTACAGAGTTCGCATTAAAGAAGTGAAGCTGACATTTACAAGTCATGCGGTGGTGTGCTCTTTACGCCCCAAAATAAATGGCATCCATGCTGAGCACGGGTCTTAGTAGGCCTAGGTAGGATATTGTTGAACAGGATAAAGATGTCATGGGAAGACGCGTTTTGGCGAGCCAAGATATGATTAATATATGGCCATGCTTGGGAGTTGACGTTTCCCCCATTTCTATCAGCCATATTCTCTCTATATGTTGTTAGTGCCAGACTATGGCTGCACAAATCAGTACTTGCCACGTGTAGCCTATGTTATTAATCAAGTCAAGTAATCTGTAGGGTATTGTAAGCGCTAAAATAGTGTCAAAGCAGCTTTACAGTGTTAAACAGGGAAATAGTGTACTAGAATAATGAATTAATAAGTATTTAATTATTTATACATTAAGAAAACATTTTAATTAATAATTTAAATAAAAGTAAATATAGTAGGCTATAAGTACATGTATTCACATATTAACCATAACTGTATTAAGATTAGGTGTAATTTTGCAGTTGTCCCGCAGGTGGCTGCACGTGTCTGTCTGTGTCCCTACAAGCGCACTCTATTTCTCCAGGAGCACTCATCTACAACGAACTTCCTACAATGCTTTTGTGAAACGCAGCCTGCATGTTAGTTTGCCTATTTTGCCCAAGACCGTGATATATTTAAGTCCATGCCATACTAACCGGACACACACTATAGCCTACTTAAAGGTCGAGAGCAGTATTTTCAAGAAGATTGCGATGGCGTTTGCTTTTTCGGAACTATGGTTTTGGGAAACACTGAATTGTTAAACTATGCTGATAACGAATAAACTTGCAACCGGCAACCATAGTCACATCAAGATTTGTCTAAAGCATTATATAGGATTTTCAACTTTGTTGCAGCTGCTTCTTCAGGGCTATTTTCCATTTCAAAATGAATGTGGTTGTATGTAGCCTACAAAGTGAAGTCCACTTAGGTGTGGAAGACAGATGTGTTTTGTAATTTCATACTGTAAAATTGTAAACAGACCCATGAGCATTTCTGGACCCCGCTTTGTGCACAGAGTTGTTTGTGTTGGAACTTAATCATCATTTTACAATTTCGGTAAGTAGCCTAAATTTAAGTTTCACACATTGACTGTGAATGTACATCTACTTAGTTGACCTAACAAATATGACTTGCATATATGACTACCTATTATAGCGTTAAAGGTATTTTGTCAAGCCAGAGGAGAATTATTTTTAATTAAACTGCTGGGGACTTTTTGAGACATTAGTAGGCTACTGTAAATGTTTTTTTCCTGAAAAGTTACCTTGAAATGATGTATATTGTGAGAAGTGGATAAATAAAATGGGCTTGACTTGAAAAAATAAATAAATAAATAAAAAACCCTTCTCAACTATACAGTTACTCACCCTCATGTCATTCCAAACGATATACTTAAAGAGTTGTTTGGAGTCACACTGACTTTCACTGTATAGACAAAAACGGTTGAAACATAATTCATATCTTCTTTCGTAGACGAAAGATAAGCATACGGGTATGGAACATGTGTTAATGTTGACACTATTGGTCATTTTTAGGTGAACAATCTATTGAATAAGAGTCCTCACAGACATGA
Organism: Tor tambroides; assembly: GCA_021397915.2. Lineage (NCBI taxonomy): Eukaryota > Metazoa > Chordata > Actinopteri > Cypriniformes > Cyprinidae > Tor > Tor tambroides. Next base: position 1,524 of record JAFVLL020033508.1, on the reverse strand, counting down.
CGGGATTAGTGAGTCCCGTTAATCATAAAGAGTAGATCACATTTTGGCCTATATTTGCTAGTTGCAATTTGTTATGCAATAAACAAATTAGGCTACATTAATATCGTTTTTATGTGTCCTTAACTGCTAGAGTAAAGGGAAATGCGCTTAAGTTATTGAAGTCCAATGCTGCTGTTTATTTTTAAACGTTTTTACTTAGACATTGGAGCTTTTTGGAAAACTTGTCGAAGAAAATACGAAGACTAAGGTGTGCTAGCGTTTTTTTTACCAAACACTTCAATTTTGTAGACTGAATGTTTACTACTCTACAACGTTAATATAGCCTAGTTTTGTGTCCCTTTTGCTGATTTCTTTTGTCTGTCATTGGATTGTACAGATGCCACAATAACTAAATTATTATTACAATATATGAACAAATGGGTTGGTGTGTAAGAACTACGGTTAATGATCTATTTGAACTTTGGGAAGGGGCTGAACACTCCGAATTCAAGTTGTTGTATTATCTGTGAAAAAACTGGCGAGGGCGCCAAAGAACGCAAAAACAGTTTAGCACGCGTCTCTGTCACGCTCCCCCTTCTCCCTCTCATTGAAGTGGATAACTTAACCTCGCCTTAAAGAGCCTCTCACGTCCCCACGTTAACACTTGATTAGAGAGCGCAGACTGTAGACTCGGCATCACATATGAAAACATATTTTTGATCACCTATTTTACAGCGTTTGAGACATGCGATAAAATGTGTAGTCGACATATTGTGAGAAATGTTATTGGGTAAAATATGTAGTCTTGCCCTTTTGCATATTAGATTTCTTACTGTTTAAGTGTGATCAGCGATCTAGATTGGCACTGATCATAATTTTAATCCCTATACAGTATTCATAGCTGCATACTATAATTATGTACGTAGCAATAAAACGTAAAGACGACATCAGTCCATATCCAAATGTGAATATAGGCTATGTGTAAAACGAATTAAAATGTTTTTCATGTGTTATCACGTAATTTTGGTTCAGTCTTTTTTAACATGAATTTTAAACATGAATTTAATAAACGAAATTCGTCATTGAACGTGATTTGTCAGTTTTAACTCTACGCGATGTGGCGAGGATGCCATCAGTTGACGAAAATAACGCATCTCGTGATTTTAGCAGTAGGCTAAGATACATAAAACAAGAAAGGTGTTAGAAGACCACTACCAATAAAAAAAAATGATAAATAATTCAGCCAACAAATAATTCAAAAATATCTATAGATGAGCTTTTGCAAACGCTTGAATCATAGGCGTAAGGAATGTAAGAAAACAGCGGCGTTTAAAAATGGTCACTAAATTTAATTCGCCCATATCGTTATTTTGTAACGAACAACCATATTCGCAACGGGATCTTCTAATTGGATGCAAAAATCTTTAACTAATGCCTCTCATTCGAAAACGTCTGTGTGAAATAATCGACAGAGAAAGAAAAAAGAAACAGCTCAGAGAGAGGGAGTGGGAGAGCCAGAACAGAAGGAAGGAACAATAGAGAATC
>JAFVLL020033507.1:32015-43887 GCA_021397915.2 Tor tambroides | reverse complement strand
CGTGTCTTAGGGGAACACAGACACGGGAGATCTGCACAGCACATCTGATTCCCATCTTCAGCCCTCACTTCCGCCCTCAGGGGCATCGGGCTATTTTGGAACTCGTTAGGGTTGTTTTTTCGCTTGCTGTGGTGCCGGTGACCCCGCCGCAGTCCCTACGGTCAGCTCGGAAGGAAAGAGACTGAGATATTTAGTCATCAGTTTTCTCAGACGGCCTAGTTAATGTCTTTCACAGGCTGCAGTCAGAACACATTGTTCTGGTTGGGGAGCGGTAATGACCGCTGCCACTGCATTCTCCACTTTCATTACTGGGATAAATGGAGCAATGCACTCCATATCAGGGAAGGGAACAAGACTGGAACTCCTGAATATAAACAGCCAATTAATCCAAGCTAATTCTATTAGGAATTGAGCTGGCATCACGCAGGGTTGAAGCCGTGAGCCGCCGAGCGTGGCGAGAACAGCGGCGATACCGTACAGCGCTTTCATCCAGCTCATTTTGCCGGTGCTGAGGTTTATCCTTTTCCCAGAGCAGATTAACGCCACCGTCATAAGCTGCGGTGAGAGCGTAAATAAAAAATGACGATCATTATATAGCAAAGCATTTGCGGCTTTGGATTTATGAGGTAGTTTTAGTGCTTCTGTGGGGGAAACCGCAGCAATGCCGGTGCAGCGTTGCCCGGCCTTTTGTTTGCAAGAGTTCTTGATAATGAGGCGATAGGCTTATAATCAGATCCAGGGAGGTATGTCCTATATCCGATTGCTGTCTCAGGTATGAACACTTGTGTCTGGCCAGACTGGAGTGAAGGGAACCTACGTGGGAGAACACACGGAGAGGCATCCTCCGTCACACTCGATTCTTATCTCTAGACGTCACTTTTATTTATAAGGGCAGCTATTTTTGAATGTTTGTTCCCTTAATTTCTTATCAATCTCATTCCCTTGAGGTATGAACCATGTGTTGGTCAAAGAAGCACATTGGGTAATCTTTATTTTCTTTGATAATGTGGGGTGAAAGGTCTAAAGTATTTCACAGGCTGCTATTAGGACTCAGTCAGGCAGATCGAAATGTCCAGAGACTAGCCAGATGCTACTTTTGGGAAAAAGAGAGAGTGCAGAAAAAGACATGAAAACACAGTAACATGTACTATATTAACCCTGGTAAACAGATAAAATCCCACCCTAGACTTTTTGTTTTCTTGTGGAAAGTTTTACTTACAGATCCAACAGTTGTAACGATGAGAAATCATGCAGTGCTGTCAGTTTCCATTTTATGCCGACGTCAACAAAAATGACTGAATGCACTGTGCTTTGCTTTAAAGCTGGCATGAAACTTAAAGCCGGTTGCCACCAATTTTAGGAGCAGAGAAGATGTCTTAGTCTAGCATTTGCCATTTAGTCATTGCCAGTAGCTACTGTGTTAAATCACCTTTGCATAGTACTTCATCTTTAAAAACATGAGATGTTGGCCAAATGTACTCAATGACAGGAATAACAGTGCCCACATAGCTAAAATAAACTTTGCTACATTTAAGTTGATTAAAACATTATGTGGTGCACTTATTGCCACAAATGGAGTTGTTCTAATGATGGATAAAACACATGCTAACGCTTGCTAGTCAAAAACCATGTCAACTTGATTTTGGTAAAAGGTTAATAATATGGTTTCCATATGTAAAGCCAAAATACCAACTTTGACGGTGCAGTGTTTAATTATTTAAAAACTATTTTTATTATTTTATTTTTTTTGCATTTCCTGAAAAGTAACAGGTTCACAGACATTCATTCACTAAGACGAGTAGCATGTATTAAGAAAATAAATGGGGTGCATTGTGATTTCATGTCTTTAACATTTCACTGACCTTTTTTCCCAGGTTTCATACTGACACCTGTTGGTTTGGATGTATGAAGTTTTTGTTTATTAAGTGCTGTCGTGTCCCAGCAGTTTTTATTCCTTTTAATTGATTAATTTATATTATTCATACTACACACTTCAAAAATGGATATTCTTGAACTTGATAGAAATGGTGGCTGGTGCAGGGAGGCTGTGTGTTGCATTCCACTGGTCTGCTATGGATGGTGCAGCTGTTTCCTGGATGGAGGGGTTTTGCCCTGTGGTGGCTGTAGCCGTCATGTTCATTTTATCACTCCAGCAGGCACTGCTTGCTTAGACATTTTAGTTTTCCATTCATAATCATTCTGTTTGGACTGATGGATTGCACACATGCTGATCCATATCATCACTCTAGACTCTGGACTTTTAAAAACATGATATTGGCACTCTTTAATTCATATCTCTGGTCTTATTTTGCACAAATCGTGAAGTTATTAAAAAAAAGTTTTCATATTCTTTACCTCTGAAATGACACTTTTTCTGCTGACAGAAGAAAAAGCCTACGTGTGCAAGGAAAATAACATTATCCACTAATATTACAGCTTGCTTTTCACCATTCAGTCAGACTCCTTGTGGATAAAACCATGTCCTGGCCTAAATAATTCCCTGCTAAATATTTTTAGACTTCACATCACAGAAGTTAAAGTCATGAAATGCAGTTCCTAACCCGTTTTACGCCTGTAATCTGATGTGTTTCTGAGCAAAGCAGGACATTCAGTGAGAAACACGTAGAGTGATACTTGACTTTATCCGCTGGGAATTGATGGTTTGAGAGAAGGGGAGGGGCTACAATGACAGGCCTTGGTGACATCATCAGAAAAGAATAGTTGTTTCAGTTATATTCTGAATAAAGATTATGAAGATTTTTTGTTTTAAATGAAATAATATTAATGTTATTAGCATATAGTCAAAGCTGCAGTCTGTAAGTTTGCCTCTTTGTCACCATCTCGGTTTGAAACCTGCAATTGCAGTTATTTGCAGAATTATCATCTTCATGTGGGTTGTGCGTCGGCACGGCTCCTCAGCTCGGATGAATCCAATGTTTTTGAGTACGTTTAGCTGTCAGTCACCGCACTGGTGTGGATACGTCTTTGAAGTATGACCCAAATGACAATTTTCATCGGATATTGTCATCTGAACAAGTAAGTAACAAGTCTGCCACTTTTGTTTTGACCGTCTGAGGAAAAAAGCATTACAATAAATCACGCTACCAATGGTGATTAAATCTAACAATCGGTTAGCTCATCAAACCATGCAGCTTATTATAATTTTTATTATTTAAAGTTAACAATATCAGCATTGCGTGACTACGTGTATGTAGTGTATATTAGCGTTACCTGTAGACTACTGGTGACTACGGGTTTATCTCCAGTTGTCACTGATGATTGTCGTATGGATCTTTCAACTTAATAATGATAAAACTGAGATGATGATCTTTGCCCCTAATAATATTACACCTAAGATTAAGCAGGTTACATAAGAAACCTGGGTGTCATCTTTGACAGAGCAATATGTTTTAACAGTCATATAAAGTCTGTAGTTTGTTCATGTTTTCTCCTTCTCAGGAACACTGCTCAGGTTAGATCGTTTGTCTCAAAAAAGAGATGGAGATGCTTGTTCATGCCTTTATCTCATCGCGATTGGATTATTGCAATGTTCTGTATACTTGTTTGAACAAATCTTCTTTGGAGCGACTACAAGTTGTACAGAATGCAGCTGCAAGGCTTTTGACTGGTACCAGCAAGAGATCCCACATTACCCCTATACTTAAGGACCTTCATTGGCTTCCTATTGCTTTCAAAGTGCAGTTTAAAATTTTAGTTATTACTTATAGAGCTTTGCATGGTCAGGCACCATTTTATATTCAGGATCTATTATATGCACATTCTCATGGCACATGCAACAGTATGGTCAGGCTGTTATTACATTTCTGCGATATTTGGTCTCTGATTGGTTTTGATTTTATGTTTTAATGTATATTTGATTGTATGTATGTTTGATTTGTTTTATTGATATTATTGTAAAGCACTTTGTGACTCCTTGTCTGTGAAAGGTGCTATATAAATACATTTTACTTACTTTCTGGATTACAATCTGCCATCAAAATGATAAGTTTAATTATTCCAGCTGCTGTGAGAAAAGGTTATAAATCTGCCACCTGCAGCTACTAGCCGAGACATCTTCTTTATGTTTATAGACGTGACGTAATGACACAGCGGCTAGCTCAAATTTCCTGTGAAAACTTACCAATACCACTCAAATTAGAAAACATTATTATAAGCTTACTGTTGTGAATCAGGCTAAGGTAAAGCAATAGTTATGAACACTGGCTGGTTATGTACTTGCTCAAAAATTGATTTCGGATCATTTTTAACCAAAAAAGTTACGGACTGCAGCTTTAAATATTTGGAATAATGTGCATATTGTAAATCATCATGCTTACTTTAAGTGTTTTGTGAATGCTGTGTCATGGTGTCTTTAAAGTAGCAGGGAGTTTTATTTACAGGAAGAATCTGTCTCTGCTTATCGCTGTTGATTCCGGGCTGCAGGATTGTGGGGCAGAGTGAAGGCCGCTGGAAAAGTCATAGTGGTAAGACAAGTTGGGTGAAGTATATTATGTAAAAGAGCAGGGCCATACATTATGGAACATGCATACTACACGTCAGGTATGAAATATGTACCCTGGTAACAACACTGTGAAACAAAACAGCCCCCAAACCACGGTTACATTCCTTCCCACCCCAGCGGCCCACACCCAGAGCCCCTGACACCTCCCTGCGCCACACCAGCAGCCAACCGCGGAGCCCCGCCCCCCTCTCGCCCCTCATTCCACACCTCCACTCATGCCTTTACTGCGGCTCGCTCCCTCTCTCTCTCTCTCTCTCTCAACTGCTTTATCTCTCCTTTGCTCACTCTGATCTTGGCTGCCTTTTATTCTGCTCACTGCGTCTGGAAGTACACTAGAGTAGAAAAAAAGAGAAGGAAAAGCAAAGCCTCCTCCTCTGCTTCTAGCATTTTGCCAGCTTCTATCTGGCCAGGAATCACAGTGGTAGCATGACCCCAGAAACAGCCAATGCGCTCCACTGCACTCAAAAAGAGAGAAGGAGGGAAAGGGAAATGAGGGGCTGGGAGAGAACTGAAGGGGTTGGATGTCTAATGTTAAACTAGTTTCCTCAAAGAACTGCTCTTTGTGTTGACATAAATGTTTCATTATTTCTGCACTCTAACAACTTGAGTTGAAGTTTAAGCCTTAAACTTTCATCTGATAAAGCAATGAGCCACGAGGGGTTGTGGATTAGAGATTTTCCACAGATGGGTGGAATGTTCAAAGGCCAGTGTTTGGGAGTCAGACTTGTATTGTTTGTTTTGTATTATTTTTGTGGTACTCAAGGGGTCAAGGTTTGGCTTGTTAGCATTAGCAGTTAGCTACAAGCCCTTGCTTGTAGATGTAGTAGCTACGCTATCTGGCAGCAAAAAGATTTTTTCTATATCTCCGTTCAGATATAGCCATGTATTCTAGAGAAAGAGATTTCAAAAGTTTGGAGTTGATAACCTTTTTGAACTCTGATACCATCCAAGGCTGCATTTATTTGTTCAAAAATATAATAAAAACAGAAATACTGTGAAATATTATTGGAATTTAAAATAATGTAATTTATTCCTGTGAGGCAAAGTTGTATTTTCAGCATCATTGCTCCAGTCTTCAGTGTCTCATGATCTTTCAGATACCATTCTAATATACTGATTTGCTGCTTAATATTTGTAGAAACTGACATTTCTTCCAGCATTCTTTAATAAACAGAAAGTTCAAAAGAACAGCATTTATTTTAAATAGAAATAATACTTTGTAACATTTTAAATGTCCCCACTGTCACTTTTGATCAATTTAAATAAAATAATACAATTATTGTAAAAAAAAAATTAAATTTTAATAATTAAAAAAATAAAGATTCTTAGTAATATTGAGTTTAACTGATTTTATTTTATTTACTCTTTTTTTTTTATTGAGAATTTGTGCAGCAGACTTATGTTTTTCTTTGCCTGATGCCTTTGAAGTCACATAAAAATGGTGGAGAACTGTGAGCCGGGCGACTCTTGTCAAGTGTAGGTGATATATGTACCAAGAACATTTTTGCTGGCTAAATTGTACTTAAAAAGCTTTGAGTAAACTGTTTCCATGCTTGTAATTAGCATCACAGGTCAAAGAACATTTTCTTGAAAATGTTGGGTAATGTGTTTACGCTGCATACCTGCATGCCTGCAGAATGAACTCCAACGGTCGAGAAGTGCAGCTGGTGTAGATAGTGCAAGGCACAGTACAATTTTTGTCACAGCATTATGATAAAAGACACCACAATTAATAAATGAACTTGTACACAAATGCATTTATTAATAATAATTCTGCTGCCAGCTGAATTTATAAGCGAATATAGAATATTGTGCTTTAGGTTGCTACACTCGCCAAGCACCATAGCAATTTACTGCGTTAATATAAAATCCAACTTATGCAGTCACAGGTGTGTTTATCAGCTTTTTACAGCAGCTTTACTCATTAGGGTTGTGTATTAGCGTGTGTGGGTGGATGTGCGGTTTGTTCTGTCATTACAAAAGAGGAGAAAATGAGATACAAAGATTGAACATTCATTTTATTGGTTTGGTTTATTAATACAGTGGTTATTTCAGCCATACAGGCTTTTCACAGGGGAAACCAACAAATAAAATGAAATTAGATAAGTAGAATATAGCTTTCTGACAATCTGTGGCTCAGTCACTAGTCTCTTTAACAATTAGCAACAATAACTCTGCGTACCTGATCAACACAAACGATAAAAAAACACGTAAAACAAGAACCGATGCTAATACTTCTGAAAATCTGGATCGTTTATAAAATGATTTATTTACATTCATTCTGAATAATTATAATTTGGGGAAAAACAAAACAAACAAAAAACACACACACAAAGACGAACACAAATGGCACTGACCGCAGGAATAAAGTAAAACACTGATTAAAGAAGACCAAAAATAAAATATTATCTGTAGTAATTAGACAATTCCATAGTGTAATTCAAGTGCTATGAGTAGTAAAGGGTACACAGGTATAGACCCCCGGTCCGCTGAGCATTTAGGGCAGGATTCAAGCCCTCATAATACGGGGTGGGGGGGTTTGAGGAGGTTGTTGGCTCAAACCTCCTTTCAGTCTCACTCATGCAGTGGAAGTGGTTAGTACAAACATAGAGTTTAGCCCACCTTAATACAACACAAGCTTCAAAGCATTATCATCAAATCTGTGCTTTCATAAACAGAGGGCGTCTACAATCAGCACCGCTATGATTGTGCAACAGCGCACCAGAACAGTGGTCTAGCCAGGTCCAATAGCAAACGCAAGGGGGTGTGGTCTGAGGCCAAAGCGTGGTTGCGATTGGTCCATTTTTGTCCAAAGGAAATTCACTAGACTGGACCTCCAACAGTCAACATGAGGCGAAAAGCTTGACATGTTGAAGTTAAATCACTTTAATCACTGTGATGTGTGAATCTCTGAGCCTGGACTACAGGTGAAAAATTACAAAACAACAATTATTAGCAGCTTCAACTATAACGTATTTCAAAAATAGAAAGGATAAACTTTTTATATAAAAATATCATTTATCTATGGAGGGCTGATACATTGCGGACGGGTTTGTTGAAGGGTTAGACATGTATATATGTGTGTATATATATATATATATATATATATATATATAACTGTTTTTCTCTCAGAGTGCACAGGAAATGGTTCTCTGTGAGGATTTGTCAAGACATGAGCATTTTTCAAAGTTCTTTGTCCCATTCCCGTTCTTCGCTCAATCACTCCCATTTTCACTTTCTCTGTCTCTCGGGTGTCTCTGTTAGCAGACGGTCTGCTGGCTGGACAGGGGACTCTCCAGAGACAAGCTTGTTGGAGACATGTCTGGACGTGACATCTTAAACATGGACGAAATATAAAAGGCCTGTAAGAAAATGTTAAAGTGAGTGAGCACACAAAAAGTACCTTACACTCTCAGCTTCATAATAACGGTAATCTAGAGCGTGTGGCGACGTGATTCTTACCACCCAGTATGCGGTCAGTCCTCCCTGCAGAAAGCCGGTCAGGACGTCAGTGGGGTGATGACGATAGTCGGAAATGCGAGTGAGTCCTGTGTACACCGCTAACATCACCAACATGAACTGCAGCAACGGTCGCAGGAGCCGCGCCCCTCGCCATGACAATCGCGCCTGCAGGTAAAACTGCACAAAGACAGGAAGTTTCAAGAATGATTAACATATGAGCTGATAAAAGAGTGTACGGACTGATAAATAAAGCTTACAGAGTGTTTGTATGTGTGTGTGTGTGTGTGTGTGTGTGTGTGTGTGTGTGTCTGACCTAGCTAAACTTTGATGACACATTTCCTCAAAAATCACTTGGAAGTTAGCTAAATCTGATAAACTATCCTCAAAAGACTAAATAATGTGCTTATTTTAGTTCAAAGATGCCATAAGCATTAGTCTTTTATTATATAGCCTAAGAACAAAGTCTGCATCAAATAAAAATCCACCCTATCTATTTCCTAAATGTGTGTCATTGATCTTTCATCATCTTGAGAGGCAATATTATTTAGACCTACTACAGTTATCTATTTTCTGTATCTCCACCCTAGCAGTGGAAGATGGTATTGGTTCCAGAAGACGGTTCTGTTCCCAAATCTAGTGAGCTACTCGTACTTAGTGAGCATCATGAACAGTCTTCACATGAAGTCTGTTCCAAAAGTTAAGGAGCATAATTATAAAGTTAATTATGTCAATAGAGTGGACAATTGTAGAATTTACTGCAACAAGCTTCATTCAAGATGACAGGAATGTTGCTAAAATGTTCCGTGTAATTAATATTGAATACCAACATTTCAGTGTGCTTTGTTTATTAGAATATCATGTTGTTAGCTTAGAAACTTGCTAACCACAAACTGAAATCAATTGACTGTTCGCAAAGAGCATGATTGACAGGCGATCTGATCAATCATGACGCCGAATCTGCCATCTTGCCCGACAAAGGAGTAGATTAACTTTGTTGTGTGTTGACGTCTTTCCGCGGTTGAAATAAAATACGTTCTGACATTCATTCATGTTAATTTCGTGCTTTAAGTAAATATGAAAAGACGATCAGGTAACATGCCGCTTCAATTGAGGTGCTGCAGTGATCTGTCACGACATATTAAAGAGCCACAAAATGGTATTTATTGTTTGAATTTCTTAACAAATTACAAAATTTGAAAGCTGAGACCTTGTTTCATGCCAGAAGTAACCTGTTCCGTCTTGTCTGTCGGCGCATTGTCAGTTTCCTCTTTGCTTTGCGATGCATGATGTGTAGTGTTAGAGCGGCTTGGCTTGTTGGACATAGCAACAGTAACTAAGGAGGGCGTGTTTTTGCAAAGGGTCAACTGTGAGTCGAGTTCTCTTCATCAAAGACTTTACATACCAAGATAGTGCACTGAAATTACCAAGACTGGGAGAAGTTCCGCCTTCTAAATAAAAGAACCAATCAGCAATTGGTAAAACTTTTGCATCACTGCAACTGACTCAGGTTGTCTTGAGATTCACGCTTAGAATTGCAAATGCTCATTGTCTAGATCAACACAAATCAATTTTTTTATGCTATTTGAACATTTATGGGACAGTTGTGTCAGATTTTGTTGCTGACTTGAAATATGTTATGTAAATGTGAGTTTGGCTAGCAGTTTTGGAGAGTATAATGAGTTGATCTGGCATCCTGGAAATGACTGCCTAGAGACGTTGAAAATATGGCCACCAAGTGAACTAACTTTCCTCGAAAGGTACTTCAGTGTTTGTGTTGCATTACACAGTGTTCCAGTTAGGATGCTGGCTTAGAAGTGAACACGAGCTTTGAGAAAAGAGCCATATGGTGAGAAAATAGTTAACATGTTAATGACATCACCCTGACAAGTTAGCTTAGCTACATGACAAATATTAGGGAAGATGTAGTATTGGGGTCAGCAGGTATTGGCTGTAGATGAACTTTATGGATATTGATGTCACACAAGGGACTGTGAAACATTCCAGAATTTAAGGGCCCTGGTACCTCTACCATTAGCCTCGTCACAGGTGTTTGGCTTCCTGCAGTAAAGCCTGGAGCAGCTGGCTCTCAGAGTCAAAGCATGTGGGCGCAGGTCAGGCATGCAAGGCAGGACCCAGTCTGTACAGAGCGGCCATTGGCCGGGACGGAGAGAAAAAAAAACAGGCAGAGAGGACAAAGAGCCTGGCACGGCTTTTCTATAGGCTTTCCCCTCGCTCTGTTCATGTTCTATCTCGCACGCTCTCTAATGAGAGTTGAAGAGCTCTCCCGCTTTTAGAGCAGCCAGAGGCCCGTGAATTGAATCAGATGAATGGTAGAAAATAGCTTGTTTTTACACAGCAGGCGAATTTTCTTCCCTCCGTTCTAAACGTGATTGGCACACAAGGCAGAGTAAATTCTGATAAGGTTTGTGGGGCAGTTGTGTGAAAGAGAAATGTGAATGCTATTGAATGTCATGCTTTATGATCGTTTGCGAGCGTTTTGTCATTTTTACCCTTATTGTGCCCCTTCCCTAGGCCATAACAACGAGTGAGAGAGAGGAGTTTAACTGAAAGAAGCCTGTCTATCTCTCAGCAGGCCAAAGCTCCCCCCCTCCCGGACCCAACCCACAACTAAACAAGGCCTCCTCTGTCTTCAGCTAGCTTTCACTCGCTCTCCCTCTCTCCGCTCATCTATTCATCAGGCCTCTGGAGAACATTCCCTCTTTCACTCAAGCCTTTCTTTTCCGCTTGAAGCAAGATGCCTTTTGGGAGTTTTTTTGCGTTCTCAGAGCCTTCTTCTTTCAATATGAGTTTATTTGTGTGCATTTGTGTGAGTTGAAGTTTGAGAGAGGTACTTGTCAGTAGGAATTTTTTGGCATTTTTCCCACATGGCAGGGATGGGAAGTGAAAGCTGACAACAGAAAAAGCTCCTCACCGGCATCCGACAGCAAGCACAGGCGTTCGGCGCTACCCTGATGTGTGTTTGAATTTGCATGTTTGAGTGTCCATGTGGTATATATGGCCACACAAGGCGATACTCACTGCCAGGTAAAGCATGGTGTACATGGCGAAAGATGCATGGCCCGAGAAGAAGGACTTTCTGTTTGAAAAGAGCAGAAGGGAAATATTACCAACTAAATGTCATAATCTTGCAAATCATTTAACCACTGCACTACTTTATGGGCCTTAACATTGTCTGCATGATGTTATATTAAGCAATCACGAGCATACATGTTATTCTAAGTAAATTCCTTTATATTTCCATAAAACATACTGTGTGATCAGTCAAAAAACATCCAACATTTGCACTTGAAAAACTGTAACCTTAATTAATCATACACTGTAGCTCTGTTCCAAAATCTAGTGAGCCTCCTACTTAGGCAGCATATCAAGGTGTCACAGCTAGGGCTGTTCTAAACACCCAATGCTGTGTTCCATTCTAAAGTGCCCTAATCCATTCGAAGGATTTACCCTCCAGAGTGAGAGCTTGGAAGGGATGAAGGGTGTAGGGGACCAAAAAACTGGGCCTTGGAATGCACTTTGGCGTCATCTTGCTGAGCCAGTTAAGGAGGCGCCATCATTAAATCTGCGCAAAGAATCATGTGAGTGAAGTGTCCATCAGTTACACCCTTCGAAGCGGCCAGTTTGGAATGACCTTTCAATATGACGGCCATGATTGTTGAAGTGCCATTTGGAGGTGGATGTATCCTGTTTGGAAGATGCAAAATATTTTGCAAAATATCTTCTTTTTTCTAAAATTTTGAAGAATCACAGCATTTATCCTTAATATGGTAGTCAATCAAAAAATGGATTGTGACAAGCTGACCCTTGTGACAAAGTGTGCTTAATTGTAATGAATGTGAACTTTTAACATCAAATCTTTAAAGTATA
>JAFVLL020033507.1:0-31915 GCA_021397915.2 Tor tambroides | reverse complement strand
CATAGTTCAGTTCTAACCCTAATCAAACACACCTGTACCAACTAATCGAGGTGTTCAGGGTTACTCGATAATTACAGGCAGGTGTGTTGGAGCAGGACTGGAACTGAAGTCTGAAGGAAGGTAGCTCTCCAGGAGCAGGGTTGGAGACCCCTTGATACAGAACATACTTTTCTAATGATCAATAAGTACTCTTTCAACAGAAGTACCTATGCAAATTTTGTAAAGAGCCTAGTTTTTGGAACAGAGCTCATCTTATCTCTGTGCCTTCCATAAAACCCCTTGTTCTCCACATACCTGGCCTCCTCCACGATCTTGTCCAGCTTGTTCCTGCAGATGACATCTGAGATGTAGGTTCCAGGTATGCAGTTGAGTGATTCATAGGTCACATTGCACGCCGACAGGAAGTGGGGACGGAGTCGCCCCACACTCAGCTTCGCCATGTTGGTCAGGGACTGCCCCACGCAGCAACCAAACAGGAAGCTGCCCAGCTCCTTATACAGACAGGACACGTAGCGGTTGCGCACAAACGCCCGTGAGTGCACACCTCTGAATCGTACCCGGTAACACTCTCCAACAGCAATCTGAGACAGACAAGGGACACAGCTAAGGTTACAGCCATGCGACACTGAGTTAAAGACTACAAGGCTCATGAAGCCTTAAATAATTCACAGCACCTCATACACATGCTCTCTTACACAAAGAGAAACTTTTGTTCAATTGCAAAGTAGATGAAAAGAGAAAATCAATAGCCTTCAGTAACAGGAGAACCGTGGGCTAATACTACTTTGGACAGGATGTCTCGTAAAAGCATAGTTCACCCAAAAATGAAAATTCTGTCAACAGTTACCCTCATGTTGTTTTAATATCAAACAATTTTCATTCTTTCAGGGGACATCAAAGGTAAATTTAAATGTACTGGTCACTCTTTTCTATGCAATTACAGTGAAAAGTAAAACACCATAGAAGTAGTTCTCACACATTATGTATGTTCCAAATCTTCAAATAGTTTTGTGTGAGTAACAGAAAATCAAATTACGTCATTGTCCACTGAACAATCTTGACATCCGCCCTAGCTCTCCTTAGTTTCTTCATAAGAGTTTATGAGAGAAGTAGAAAGTATAAATCATTCTCTTAAAATCGGGGTTTCCAAACCTGTTCCTGAAGGGTCACTGTCCTACAGAGCTTAACTTCAACCCTAATTAAACCCATTTGAACCAGCTATTCAGGGTCCTCAGACTCACTAGAAAATTCCAGGCTAGTGTGTTGGAGCTAAACTCTACAAGTCATTGCCCATCCAGGAGCAGGATTGGATACCCCTGTTATAAATTCATCAGTTGATAATGTTCACAAAGCCAGTGTAAATGATTCATTTACAAATCAGACTGTTCAGGTGCTTGAGTTCAGCTCACTGACTTAAAGTGCACCAAGTCATCCATCGTTAAGCCTATGTTGTCTGATGAAAAGTGCTATACTAATTTACTATATTAAGTAAATTAAAACACTATTGGGTAAGCTATCTCTTTAAAGCCTTTCAACAAGTGATATTTCGGTTTATGTTTGTGTTCTCACCGTAAGTCCTGTGATTATGATGCCCCCGGCTATAAGCATGCTGTCAGGAATGGCCTCACTTTTTATGTAAGGGTAAGTGATGCTGGTGTCCCCGCAGAAGAAGCCCCTCATGTACGGAGTCACCGCTTTGAGCTCACAGGCGAAGAATGGAATGGAGGCTGTCAGGAGAGAGACAGACAGGTTAATGTTTCTGTCGAAACTACCTGGAGGAATGTTCTTCTGTGCATGTCAGTGTTTCTCTGGCACCACAAGATCAGACACAGATACATCTTTAATGTGCTATTATGTGCAATTAGAATCACAAGTGAGGCTGAGATATTGAGAATGTCACTGTCTTCCTGATGAGAATCGAGATCCAGCCTAAGGAGCTGACATTCCATGCATATCTCTAGCAGAAAGAGTGAAGGAGGGGGTGGGGGTTGAAAGAGAATGACAGCATGGATAGATGAGGCATGTGGAGAAGAAAAGACCCTAAAGAATACAGGATTGAGGTCAGAGACTATGAGGAGGAAGATGGAAAGTTTCTTGCGAATTGTGCTGGGAATGCTGTAATATGGTTCACTTGGAGTTCGTAGGGGATTTTCTCTTTCAGGAAAACGCAGACAAATCTATTACACACCTGGGTGGTTGCAGGCAGGTGTGTTGGACACTGACTACAGTGTAAAAAATAAAGAAAATAAGTAGAAAATAAGTCCTGCACACTACTGTAGCTTGCAGAATTCCTTATGGCATTTATGGCAGTGTGTGGGACCTATTCTATCCCCTTGTTAAACAATTACTAATTAAAAAAATTAATCATTGCGACAGTAGTTTATAGGCAAGTTTTCCAAATAAGTAAACCAGGATGTTGTTCCAAATGGATGGGTGAACTCTCAAGGTATAAATCAGTAAGCAAACAGGTAATTTCCAAATCGAAATCAGTTGTGGCTTGGCAGTAAGTGAATGTGCTCCAACATATTGCATAGCTTAATATTATTACATCTCTGATAATTAGTTTCATGTCGATGAGTTACAGATGTCAATGATTTTTTTTTTTTTTAGAGACGACTAGATTTTTTTGGTTTCTTTGTTGCATTTTCTCCTTGGTACCAAAATGTGCAAGTCGCATGTCAGTAAAACTGTCCTCTCATTGGTTAGAGTGCACCTGTTTAGGTTCTGGGATTCCACTCATTATTGTCATCAAGATGGGTTGACAAGTTAGCTCTGCGATCTAGCTCCTTGTTACACACACACATAGATGAATGATATAAGCCTTGATTCAATAAAGGCTTCATCAGGACAGCATTCTGAAAATGCACCTGTTTCGTAGAAGAGCAATGATATTTTAAGATGAAGAGGTGATCTTTGATTTTCAACTGGTAAGTAAGGTGCTTACCCACAGAATCATGTAATAGATTACCTATTATGAATTATGACACAGACTGACTCTTTAGTCCACTGGGTCGGATTGCTTTTTCACTACAAGTGAGATGATTTTCAGTTTGGCGAAGACCTTCTCCTACAGGTGATCTCAGACTAGTGTGGATCTGAGTGTGATTGCAATGTTTAAATATGCCAAAACAAACCAAACTAAGGGGAAAAAACTGCACCAGTGTCTGCTCCAAACATGCCAGGTGTGAAAACACTAGGGGTGTCCCTGACTAAGGATTAACTGTACATAGTCGAATCAGATTCTTTAAGTCTTGCCTACAGTCGCCTGATAGTCGAATCGTGTGTGTGTTTACGATGCCGCAGCATGCGATAAAATGTATCTTTTCTATGTCAATCGGAGTTTTTGTCCTAACCAGCCACGACACGCAAAGTTTCTATTTTAAAAACGGTTTCTATTTCTGCGAACAACATATAAAACTATGACAATTACAATGTCAGGTACTGATTATGTTCTTTATTCAAAATTAAAAGTGTCTAATGTGATTATGAATATCATATTGCTTGAAATTTATATACTGAAAGCAACAACAGATAGTTTACCTCAGATCTTGAAAATAAATTAAAGCAAACATACGTTAAAACTGCGAACTCAATGCGAACCAACAAGTGTTTTCCAAACAAAGATGGTATCAGTCACTTAGTATGTAGTTTTATCAATGTTAAAAAGGTTTAACATTTATGAAATAGATTATAAACTTGTCGTTGGGAGTGCTGTACGCTTCTCGCCTCTGAATGGCTGTGATATTTGAGTGATTTTCTCGTGTCGCGATATCACGTCTGGTCAAGACAAGGTGTTAAGGCTGCTCAGCAGAAGCCTCCAAGATGCTCCTCTGTCTGTCACAGATCATGGAAAGTGTAACTTACATCTGTCACAGGGGTGGTTGGATTTATTCACGCACTTTAAAAATATTTATTAAAAGCTTCTTTCTTTTCACATTTATTTACAGCATTATCATAATACACTGTAATATTAACTTACTGGGAGAAAACCGGTTCTATGTGAAATCAGCATTGAGCACCCCCGTATACCTAAAATGGCATGATCCTCATTTCATAACACCTCTGCGAAGATTCGTAGAAGATTGAAGACTCATTTTAAGTACTAAAAGTGAGTTTAGGCATCGCTATATATAATGTACATTTTTAGCATAAGATTTGTTAAAGATTACATTTAACATGCTCTTTAAAACACACATAAAACCCAAATGATTTCGATTCAGAGAGAGTTTTAGATTGACTAGTTTCCTGCTGCTAAAAAAAGCATGGGCTTTTTGTTGTTTACAGAATCTAGTGTTCTCACACAGGCAGGTGCCATTTCTCAGGACCTCTTTTCAGCGATATCTGTCAGGAAGTAGGAACATTTCATGTGTCAAGCAATCTCTTACAACACCTTTAAGAGATAGACAAGTAGTGGCTATTCATTACTGGAAATAAATGTGAAGTACACAGTACTGATGTGTAAATATAGATCTGTACCGGGAGTTGAGTATGAATATAGAAGTGATGAGTGATTCAGCTGTTGAGTTCTTGGTTTATGCTCCCTCTCTCTCTCTCTCTTGTTTCCCCCAGGCCCAGGACCCGTACGGTCCCATGCCCTTGATCCACACAGAGCATGAGACTAATCATTAACCCTCCACTCTCTCCCCCAGCTGGAACAAACCCAGCCACAAACGCAGCCTCTGCCAGGGAATCTCTCAGCATACGTGACCGCTCAGTTTCCAGGGCACATGCACATGCTTGAACGCTGCAGGGGGACCAAAACAGATCCAGAGATGGAAAGAAAGTGCAAAGTAGGTCACCGATGCCTGAAATCTATACAGCAAGTTCATGCAGAATATTGGGTGACATTCACTAATAAATTTGTATTTGTACGTAGGGGTGTGCGATATATATCATCTGTGATAATATCGTAATTGTTGTTTTAATGATGTACAATTTAACATTGAGTATTTTGCAAAAAACCATTCAAAACACCCCTACAGAGTGCACACATGTGCACATTTAGAGTGTGTTCTTTCATGATTCAGTCTATTAAAATGTATTTAGAATGATCACAAATTCAAGATATGGGGGCAGAAAATGTATATATTTATACCACTTTATATAGTTAATCAATTTCACCCGAAGGGCCCTATCATACACCCGGCGCAATGCGGCGCAAGGCGCTGTTTTTGCTAGTTTCAGCCCAACGCATTTCTCATTTTCCCATCCTACGCCGCGTTGTTTAATTTGTGTGCCCATGGGCATGCTGGTCTAAAAAAGAGGTGTGTTCAGGCGCATTGTTGGCACACTGCTATTTTGAGGAACTGAAAATAGACTGCGCCATAGACCAACTCAAACCTAGTCTAAAGTCAATGGCGCAATTTTTTTTTTGTTATTTAAAGAGCGCGTTAGTAGAAAATGCGCCTCTGGGCGGGTCCACAACACGCGTTAACTTTGCTTATTACACACAGAGACGCGCAGCAGCAAACAAACATGCCAAATATTGAAAATTAAAGGATTACAGTGTAAAAGAGTATTATTGTGTAAGGTACATAAATATAAAAATGTCATACATGTCATAAATCAGAGCCGATCATTCCTATACGCAGAATACGCAAGCTGCGTAGGGCCCCCGAAACACCAGGGGTCCCCCTTGCTCTCAAAGATGTTTTAATTTTAGTTTCGTTTTTGATTTTGGCCAGCAGTTATGAAAACATGAATGATCATTTATTTTAATGCGGTGCGCTGTCACGCTCTCTAGGTAAAAATCAGCCAAATCATGTAACGTGAATGTCGTACAGTCTCTTGCTCTTACTTAAAAAAAAAAAAAACAGTGGAAAGCTTACCGAGTCGCGGAAGAGATACTGTTTCTCGAGCGCGATTCGAGATGGAGTGAAACACGGACAAATGCGTTTCATCCATTCTTTCATCCCCTCATCCCATAACTCCATTTCATCCCCTCATCCCATTTTAATTTCACATTTTGACTTTTTTTTTATTTATTTTTTTTATCATGTTTTAAAAATCATTTCAAATATCAATATTCAACATTTTATGTTTAATATATCAAAATATTATTTATGCATTTGTAATTGCAAGTTGAATTAAACACTGTTTACTTACATTAAACACTGTGTAAATACATCTAAATGCCACTTCAAATGCAGCTTCTGTGTCGATTTCATTTGCTTGGTAACAGCCCAAATGTCTCATTATTCTAATTGACTGATTAAATGTAAGAATTTGACTCAAAAGATAATGGATACTTTTAGAAAAAATGGCTTTATAAATGTAAAAATGCCCATAAAATGTAAAAATCAGTTTAAACTTATTGGAAAATATTAATTTCTATCAGTGTGAACTGACCACTACACAGAATATGAAGAATATCAAAAAGTTTAGGAGTCAGCTGCCCATGTCAGTCCTTAACAGTCCAGCACAATAACACACTCAGCAAAATATCATCTAATTATTGTTATCGATAAAATCGATAAGAATTTCTTACAAAAATTCACAACACACGCATACACCTTGTTCTAATGTTAATGAATTCTGAGATTTCTAGAATGAGTGACCGATCAAGGTTACTAATTTGCCCTTCTCCATATAAGGGCTTTCCACACAACCTTTCCTTACAGCCTTTTTGTTACTCTTGCAGCGAAAGTAACGACTTTGTTAGATCCTCAAGCAATGCCAATTGTGCCATTCTCAAACCACTGCAAACACTTTTTATACACTCACTTTATATTAGCCAGTTGTACATAGCATATCTGTGTTGCTATACAGAAAAAAACTCACAGCATAAGCAATAAAGCAGTTTTTATCTTACTGTTTCACTGTATATGATGAAATATATTTAAGATGAAATATCTGTGAATAAAATTTTATCTTAACACGATTATAAGGCCACCTGAAGTATGGAATTTTTGCATACATGTGGTTTCGGTTGTTCCTATTTTTTGTAAATTTACAATGAATTTTAGTACAAAAGTAATTGGTGGATCATGATTGGTTGGTACGCAGATTTCAGATGATGTGTCATGAACACGTAGAGGAAAGAAATGCAAGGGTTTGCAAAAGTGATGCACCTTCATGTGACCAAAAATTGAGTAATTTTGCCTGCTGACCACTGAGAATTTCAGACAGGCTGATCTAGTTGTTTTCATAAATCCAATTCTCTGTATTCCAACTTGATTTCCAACATCTCTTTTTACATTCTTATAGCTCAAACACCCATAAGAGCCCTAACAAGTACACATACAGACCTGCATATCGGAATGAATGCTTATGACACTGAAAACACTGATAAGTATAATCCGAATTTAAGACTAAATTTGTCCTGTGTACATCGCTGACAGCTGCTTTTCTCAGAATAAGTGGAGGCCAAACAAAGATAAGGTGAGACGCAACATCCTGAATATGTAGAGGTGAAGAAGTCATGCTGTTGATGAGATTACACACACTGAGTTACACATCAGCACACCCTGATCTGATCCTGATCCCGCTTTCACTCAGTGTCACTGTAGCGCATGCTTGACATTTCATCCATGCTTTGGACAGGCCTGTACACTGTTAACCTTCAGGGTCCTCTCTGGGCCAGCCACGTGTGTTTGTGTGTAACTGAGATCTCTATCATTAGCTCTGGTCACCATGCAGATATGAAGGGCTGGTGAACAAGCTCCTGTTCAGCAGGCTTTTAAACAGAGGTCTAGAGTCCCTACATATTCTATAAGGCAAAATATTTTATACAACACTCCTTCAGAGCATTTTTTCTTCAGATTTATTATTTAAATGGCTATTGGTTACAAGCCAGACTTGGGGTAAGTCAGAGGTGGACTGGGGCAAAAGGAGTGTAAAGTCAGAAATGAAGTGATGAAGTTAATAAAGAAACAAGACTTGTTCAAAAATTATTAAAAAGAAATTTCATGAGGCTGTTTGACAATCATTTGTTGTGTCTTCAAAAATAAAATATTTTAATAAACTGCTACAACTGTTATTCATATTAATAATATTCATGTCTGCCAAATCAGTCACATGGTTCAACCAATAAGCAGAAATTATACATTATCATAGAGTGATCCTCATGACCTTGCAGACCCTTGTGACTGCTTGTCGATATCAATGTCTAATAATTTTACCTTTTTATGACAAGGCGAGGTTAATTCAGTTAATTAAATTTATGAATGAACATAATGCTATTTGTAAGCAATACTTTTTAGTTTGAAAAAATATATATTCAATAATAGTTTTTAAGATGTGTCCATTCACATGTATTTAAGGTAAAACAGGTTATTATTTCCATAATTTTGGTGGTTGGACCCAGTGTTATTTCAGTATCACTGACAAGCTATTATAGTGTTTATTGATATTTTGAATACATTTTTGTTATTTTCAGTTAAGGTTTTAGTCTATTTTTGTCATTTTTAGTAGTTGTTGTTTTGTTTAATCTATGTCTATCTAGGTTTTACTCATTTTTATTTCAGTTTTAATTTAACTTGCTGAAATAGAAAAGCTTTTTTTACTTTATTTCAGTTAACGTTTATTTAATTTCAAGTAACAAATATGTTTGTTAATGGTTTTAATTTTAGTTTCATTTTAGTTTTAGTTAACCATAATAACCCTTTAGTTATTGTGTGATAGTTCCACCACTTGACATTCATTAATGTTTCTTGAAAATTATATAAACGTTTTTCAAAAACATGAATGAAAGGCATATGTTGAAACCAACATGAACGGCTCAAGATTTTTTAAAGATTTGCATTATGGATACTAATATGTCATTGACCAATTATATAATTATAGTAATTAATATAGAGTCATAATAAATTAGTGTTTATTGTGGTGAGATAAGGACAAATGTGTAATGCTTTGATATAATGAGTGTCATTCAAATCCTACATAATTCTTACGTTTCAAAATTCTGGAAATCGCCTATGATAACATTTATTTTGTGTTTTTACTTGTTTAATTTGACACAAATGGTGCTGTGAATGGTACTGCACTGAACATTCATTCCCCACTATATTTGTCTACTAGATGAAGAGTCGATGAGAAGGGCGAGCTGAGCGTAGAGCTGGTCCAATCGTGTGAAACTGCTGATAGAGTAGTAGACTGTGCGTCTGGGGACGACTGTGCCACGCTAGCAAGCATTATATCACCTACGCCAAAATCTGCCACTGCACTTTAAATGGGCCGGGCTGACAATATTGAAACTTTTACTCTCATTAAAATCTTTGTAAATGTTCTTGAATCTTAATTTGATTTTGCAAGACACTCTACAAGTCCCGGTGCTTCCTCTGGCCAGTTCATCTTTCAGGAAAGTTGGCCAACAACTGTCTGCTTGGCAGGGATAGCAACTGTGACTCTGAACAACTTCTCGCTTTCCTGGTTTGCCTGTGCTGAGGAACGAGGAGAGGTTAGCAATAATCTTCCAGGTGTGCTAATCCTCTTATCGGTACACGCTCACACTTGGGGCGGGTTGGGAAATCAGTGGAGAAACTGCACCTTAAACTCAGCCTCAGTTGAGCACACTTAACACACGGTGACCTCACAGGCCGTGTTCAAGGTGGTCCATTAGCTCACACCCCCAAAGGAAGCTCCTTATCACCAAGACAGCATATTAGCCAGCGGCTAGCTGCTGTCAGCTGAGCTAATGATTAGCTAGATCAGTCGTGCTAAACTGGGTAACATGTACGCACCTCATGCAGACAGGTCAAGGATTGAAAATCAGTCCAACGGCGCCTGTCCTTGAAAGACCCCCTAAAACGACTGACACACTTTCAGTTTCAGTTTACGCTTTTCAGTTTTTTTTTAGTTTTATTTGGGGCCAGTCAGAAAGATGGAAATGAAGCTGTAGATGAGGAAAAATCTTTGTTATCTAGTTTAAGAAACACTTCCTCATCATGTCATGTGGTGTAACCATCAGTTTTTCATCATAGCTTGAATACATGTGAGTGTATACATCTTAATCGTTAAGTTCAAAAATATACCAAAATATATCATTTTTAAGTTTTTTGGTTTTTTTTTTTTTACTAATTTTAGGAATAATTAACATTAGTTTTTTGTGGAGTCGCACCACATGACATTTTACAACCTGAACTAACCTTGCCTTGCCGTAGAAATGTCAAATTATCTGATATTTGAAGAGACTTATCAACGTTGGTCCATCCTCTGACTTCATTTTGTTGGTTGCACCACATGACTTTGGCCGACAAAATTTTTTCAAATATTAATAAGAAGTAAAGCAATTTGTTTAATTTTTATTATTTAAAAATAAAAGAAGACAAAAGTTTGTGCTAAATACAGGCTGCACACAAGGTCCTTAAAATGCCTGAATTTAGCTTTTAGAAATTTAAGATCTGAAATACAGTATTTGGAAAATCGCTTTGTTAAAAAGGCTTACAAGTGCTTTAAATTAAATAGGAATATGGGTATGATATTTGCAAAGTCTTTATAATTACTTAACTTATAATTAAGCGTTCATAACATCTGATGGCAGCCACTGACTTCCATATTATGTAAAGTTTCCAACATTCTTCTTTTGTGTTCATAAGATGAAAGAAACTCATACAGGTTTGGAACAAGAGTAAATGATGACAGAATTGTCATTTTTGAGTGAAATATCCCTTTAACGTGAGAAATAGTCAATTAAGAATAATATGTATTGTATGCAAGTCCTGGGAAACAATGGTGCAGGAAAAAGTTTTGCCTGTATAAACCTTGCAGATAATAAGGATTTCTGTTCAAGAATTTAATTGTTTTAGTCTTTTTTCTTGATAAAGATATCAGAAAAGCTTTATCACAATGACATTTGTGATGTTTTTACTAAATTAATTTTAATTCAGAAACGTTCATAAAAGAAGAGGTGTAATGAATTCATAGTGTGTGTATGAATTTTGGGGGGAGAGGTGTGTGGCCAAGTGTGGTGACCCATACTCGGAATTTGTCCTCTGCATTTAACCCATCCAAGTGCATGCACACACAGTAGTGAACATATACCCGGAGCAGTGGGCAGCCAATGCTGCGGTGCCCGGGGAGCAGTTGGGGGTTCGGTGCCTTGCTCAAGGGTCTCACCTCAGTCGTGGTATTGAGAGTGGAGAGAGTGCTGGTTATTCACTCCCCCCACCTACAATCCCTGCTGGACCTGAGACTCGAACCCACGACCTTCGGGTTACAAGTCCAACTCTCTATCCATTAGGCCACGACTGCCACTTTTTTTTTTTTGAAGGATGGAAATTTTGAACACATTTTTAAATAAAGCATCACTTCATTAACCAAGATTTTAGCTTTAAATTAATACATGTGCAGAACTGCCAAGGCTAAATGAGATAATGTCACTGAACACGTATCAGGTGTCTGCTGTCATTGACGCTTCCTGTATCAGTGACACGTCTATCGAATTCATTTAAGGAACAAGGCCAGAGGGGCTGGTGTGTAAAAAAATCTATGCCGTTCTAGACTATTCTGTTAAACGCAGCAAAACACTTCCATTAATGCTGAGGGACGATGTCAGGATCAGTGACCCACCCTAGCAGGCTCGCTTATCTAGAGGACATCGCTAATGGATCCGCACGGTAATGCAATAGCCCATATCCACCGGTCTCCGCGTTTATAACCTAGACTCAGTCGATGCTATTGATTGAGGTACATTCTACATGCTGTTCCATTATCTCGCCGACGTGCCAGTGGAGTAGCGGATCAACACAAGTCCATTAGCAGATCACATCCAAAAAGCCATGGCCCAGAAATCCTGGCATCCCAGAGACAAACACAGCCGTGATTCAGTCCTTACCGAAAAACACGCCGCAACCCGGCTTCACCCAAGCCCAGAGCAAACACGCTACAAACAGTAGACAAGCGCCATACATGAGTCCAAATGAGTACTGTGAGGTCACTTCAACCACAGCTACAGAGCTTCACAACAAACCTCCAAACCACTGGCTGGCCGCACGTAATCTGTCAAGCAGCCGTGAGCAAACTCCAACACCTGGCTGGAGAAGAGAATACAGGGAAGATGGATGGAGAACGTGAGAAAGCAGGCCAGAAAAGATAGGAGATAAACAGCACAAATGACTGTGTGGTGTTGCACAATCCGTTCTCGGCCTGGGCCATTTTTTCAGTCACAAGAGAGAGGGAACAGAACATTAGATTCAATGCGTGCCTCGCTCGGAAAGAAAGGATCTGGTTCTAATTTACACTTCTGAGCACCACGGCCCAGAATGAGCTCACCGTGAAACAATAACAATAAAATAAGAGGGAACAAGAGACAGAACAACAGCAGAGGATAGAAGTACGCAAAAGCAGCTGGGCGTGTTTTGTTTTTCCGTGTAGCTCATTTGTGCTGGTAATTGATAGTAAACAAGAAAACGCTATGCACTTTCCATCAACTTTTCTGTGGTTGCTACAGTCATTTGAGAAGGGTTTTTTTGTGCATTGTTATGAGGTTGCTAGTGTTCTGGATGGTTGTTAGTGTTAGTGTTGTATGTGGGCACAAGGATGTTGCATGTTCAACTCACTCTTGTGATTTGCTAGCGTGGTCGATTTTGGCTGTCAAGAGTCTCAAGAGCCCAAATCTGGCCATGAGATATGACTCCGGTCCCTCCCTGTTTTCAAAGACAAAGTACTTAGAAAAGCAATAGCACATTTCTCTTCATCGAGATGTAATTTGAGATAACTTTCATATACTGTAAGTAAAGCACTAAAGTTTAATTACTCAATTTAGGTTGTTGCATGCTAAATAAACAGGTAAAAGAGTTTGATTTCATCATTTTCTTTTTGTTATATTAAGGTCACACTAAAGCTGTCTTCAAAATGTTTTATCATTTTATTTAATACTTTTCAAGTTTTACCTGACCCACAATTTAAAATATGAATATTCACAACAAATACATGAATTATTACATTTTTAGTCTATGATGATCTAAATAAAGAATAAAATAAAATTAAATTTAGAATATATTCTTTTTATTAACCATAAATGTTTAACGCAAAATACCATTGTACTTTTATTTCTATTATAACTGCTATTATGACAAAGAATAAAGATGTGTAGATGTTGAGAAGACAAATCTAGGTAAGTATCACTTGTGTACAGAATATTGTTATTGTATCATTTGGAAAATATTGTTTAATTGTGTGCATTTAGGATACATTAAATGCTAGTGATGAAATTAGCCTTGGCAATATAAAGACGCTGGCTATTTTGTTCCAAAAATATTTAAGATGATATTCCCCAGTCATGTCAAAGATACATAATTTGAGATGTGGTGAGACATTTAATTTGTTAATTTTACAAAATAGACAAACAAACTGCAGACTTCTCTTGTGAAGTATGTACACTGTTCAAAAGTTTGGGTCTGTAAGATTTTTATTTTATTATTATTAATTAAAATTAATACTTTTATTCAGAAAGGATGCATTAAATCGAAAGTGACAGTAAAGACATTTATAACATAAGATTACTGTTTCAAATAAATGCTGCTTTCTTCTTTCTAATAATAAGAAATAATTTTCTTGAGCAGCAAATCTTCATATTAGACTGCTTTCTGAAGGATCATGTGACACTGAAGACTGGAGTAATGATGCTGAAAATTCAGCTTTGCATCACAGGAATAAAATGTATTCGAATAATAACAGTTATTTTAAATTGTAATAATATTTCACCATGTTACTGTTTTACTGCATTTTGATGAGCAAGAGAGTTCTTTCAAAAACACACAAAATGTGAACTTTGTTACTATATAATTGAAATAATCTATTGAGACATTAAAAGGTATTTTTTAACTGAGTTTACTTTCTAAAAGTCCACACGGCTGAAAGTTTCCATAGTTGAAAAAGCACCCAAATATGAGCAAAAGTAAGTGATGCCTGCCTTAGCAAACACTAACAATTAGCTAAACAGTCTAAAAAGCCCTCAGTGTTTGAGGGGATGGAGAAAAGAACGAGAAGAATAGTAAGCGTGAGAGATGAGAGAGAGAGCGAGAGTTTGCCAGACGGAGGCGATTAGCGGCGGTTCTGGAATGTGAGGTCAGTGAACGAAGCTCAGCTGAGACTTACTTTGTAAACAGGGCCTCTCCTCTTCATAACAACACACACACATACACATCTACACAAACACCTCATTATGACAATACACACTTATTCCCACAAAAACTCCACACAAACACCTCATCACCACCAGCCTCTACCCAACCATCCATACATTCATTATATAAAACGCCTCAACAAACGATAAAAAACACTGCTGCAGAAACCACTGGTTCCACACGGACACACTAGCATGAAGATATACAAACACCTCTCAAAACCACAGCAACCACAGTGTCAATATACAACCACATGGACGTCAGCTCCACACAAACGCAGACTAAACCGACCGTGCCGCGCACGTTCACATACTCGTAAGTGACCCCAGACGGCCTTGGACTATACAAACAAAGAGCAGTGGAAACCCAAACAGGTAGACAGTCTATTCTCTGCGCGAAATTACAAATCTACACGCACAGATATGGCTGACTTATACACTGAGGCAGACGGCACTAAAAAAAAGACTGGAAGTTTTCTGGGAACAAGAAGCAAAACATGTTCTCTTTATCACAGGAAGTGAGTGAGAAATAGGTTGTAATTACCCACCTAATCTTGTTTAATCTCCGTCTTTGTCTACCTTTTGTTTTCGGTGTCTTTCAATCAGATAAAAAGAGCCTTTGTGGAAAAATAATATGGTCAGGTGTGCATGAGTTAGAGTCAGACAAACACACACAGATGAGACAGAGCCGTACAGATGATATACCCTCTGGCACTGCGGCTGTGTTTTGGATCACAGGACCATCATCCACTAAACATCTAATTGAAGCTATTGTCTGGAAGAGCATCTGTTTGGGTAGACGGGAGAGAGAGATAGCTCAAGGGGTGACATTACTCTTTCTGTTGTTGCTTTGTGCTCTGTTGTGTCTACCCCGATCAGCTCACACTAAAGACAAATCACACCAAGAACAAAGAGGAAAGGCCTGGAGAGGAAGACAGGAGCGACGCACGCACAAACAAATACCAAAGCTACAGCAGTCTTCAAAAGACCAACAGATTACCAACAGAGACTGAGGAACCTTCTGAGGAAGTTCTTATAATGTCACAGAACATTTTAAGTTCCTATAATGTCACAGAACCTTTTTAAGTTCCCATTATACCATAGAACCTTTTTAAGTTCCAATGATGCCATATAACAGGGATGCAAAACCCACTTCCTGGAGGGCCACAGCCCTGGAGAGTTCAACCCCAGCTTCAACCCTAATTGAACGCACCTGATCCAGCTAATCAAGTCCTTCAGGCTTATTGGAAACTCACATGGTATGTGTGTTGGAGTAGGGTTGGAACTAAACTCTGCAGGGCTGCGGCCCTCCAGGAACTGAGTTTTGCAACCCTGCCATAGAACCTTTTTTATTTTTCCATGATGTCACACAACGATTTTAAGTTCTTATGATGTCACAGAACCTTTTTAAGTTCTCATGATGCCACTGAACCCTTTTAAGTTCTCATGATGCCACTGAACCCTTTTAAGTTCTCATGACGCCACTGAAACCTTTTAGGTTCTTATGATGTCACAGAACCTTTTTAAGTTCTCATGATGCCACTGAACCCTTTTAAGTTCTCATGATGCCACTGAAACCTTTTAGGTTCTTATGAGGTCACAGAACCTTTTTAAGTTCATATGATGTCACAGAACCTTTTTAAGTTCTTATGATGTCACAGAACCTTTTTAAGTTCTTATGTCACAGAACCTTTTTAAGTTCTTGTAATGCCACAGAACCTTTTTAAGTTCTCATGATGAAAATGAACCCTTTTAAGTTCATATGATGCCACAGAACCTTTTTAAGTTCTTGTAATGCCACAGAACCTTTTTAAGTTCTTATGATGTCACAGAACCTTTTTAAGTTCTCATGATGAAAATGAACCCTTTTAAGTTCATATGATGTCACAGAACCTTTTTAAGTTCTTGTAATGCCACAGAACCTTTTTAAGTTCTTATGATGTCACAGAACCTTTTTAAGTTCTCATGATGAAAATGAACCCTTTTAAGTTCATATGATGCCACAGAACCTTTTTAAGTTCTTGTAATGCCACAGAACCTTTTTAAGTTCTTATGATGTCACAGAACCTTTTTAAGTTCTTGTAATGCCACAGAACCTTTTTAAGTTCTCATGATGAAAATGAACCCTTTTAAGTTCATATGATGCCACAGAACCTTTTTAAGTTCTTGTAATGCCACAGAACCTTTTTAAGTTCTTATGATGTCACAGAACCTTTTTAAGTTCTCATGATGAAAATGAACCCTTTTAAGTTCATATGATGTCACAGAACCTTTTTAAGTTCTTGTAATGCCACAGAACCTTTTTAAGTTCTTATGATGTCACAGAACCTTTTTAAGTTCTCATGATGAAAATGAACCCTTTTAAGTTCATATGATGCCACAGAACCTTTTTAAGTTCTTGTAATGCCACAGAACCTTTTTAAGTTCTTATGATGTCACAGAACCTTTTTAAGTTCTTGTAATGCCACAGAACTTTTTAAGTTCTTATGATGTCACATAACCTTTTTAAGTTCTTATGATGTCACAGAACCTTTTTAAGTTCTTGTAATGCCACAGAACCTTTTTAAGTTCTTATGATGTCACAGAACCTTTTTAAGTTCTCATGATGAAAATGAACCCTTTTAAGTTCATATGATGTCACAGAACCTTTTTAAGTTCTTGTAATGCCACAGAACCTTTTTAAGTTCTTATGATGTCACAGAACCTTTTTAAGTTCTCATGATGAAAATGAACCCTTTTAAGTTCATATGATGCCACAGAACCTTTTTAAGTTCTTGTAATGCCACAGAACCTTTTTAAGTTCTTATGATGTCACAGAACCTAAGTAATAAGTAATAAGATACCTAATAAGTATCACTTTAATTTTTCCTCTTTCCTACTACTTGTTTCACTTCTGTTTCAGTTTTTATAACCATTTCTTACTATATGTTAGTAAGTTGTTGTTGCTGTTTTTAAAACAAGTATGTTTGGCTCAGTGTTGATGTCTGTATTGGTTGTTTATTAAGTTTTAGTTTTATTTAATTTTAGTTATTTTAGTACTTCATACTACATGGAAATGAAATAATATATATATTTAATTTATTTTTATATGTATGTATATGTATATGTGTGTGGCTGTACATACACATGCCATTGTTTTTTGGTGTTTGGCTTAGTGTTATGTTAGAAGCATTATTATACTCATACCTTTTGTTGTTTTAACATTTTAAGTTGTTTTTAGTGTTACTTTCTTTGTTTTCATTTAAATGTTTAGTTTTTGAAATGTTGTATGCATTTGTCATTTTTAATTTCCTTATTTTCTTAAATGTGTGTGTTTATATAGTATTTACAGAGTTTTGACTTTAGTTTGTTACTTTTTCTTATTTGTAAGTCGCTTTGGATAAAAGCGTCTGCTAAATGACTAAAAGTAAAAGTAAAAGTAAAAGAACCTTTTTAAGTTCTTGTAATGCCACAGAACTTTTTAAGTTCTTATGATGTCACATAACCTTTTTAAGTTCTTATGATGTCACAGAACCTTTTTAAGTTCTTGTAATGCCACAGAACCTTTTTAAGTTCTTATGATGTCACAGAACCTTTTTAAGTTCTCATGATGAAAATGAACCCTTTTAAGTTCATATGATGCCACAGAACCTTTTTAAGTTCTTGTAATGCCACAGAACCTTTTTAAGTTCTTATGATGTCACAGAACCTTTTTAAGTTCTCATGATGAAAATGAACCCTTTTAAGTTCATATGATGCCACAGAACCTTTTTAAGTTCTTGTAATGCCACAGAACCTTTTTAAGTTCTCATGATGAAAATGAACCCTTTTAAGTTCATATGATGCCACAGAACCTTTTTAAGTTCTTATGTCACAGAACCTTTTTAAGTTCTTGTAATGCCACAGAACCCTTTTAAGTTCTTATGATGTCACAGAACCTTTTTAAGTTCATATGATGTCACAGAACCTTTTTAAGTTCTTGTAATGCCACAGAACGTTTTAAGTTCTTATGATGTCACAGAACCTTTATAAGTGCTTATAATATCACAGCACCTTTTTAAGTTCTTATGATGTTTTGAATTTTCCGCAATACCACAGAACCTATTAAGTCCTACTACAAGACAACATTTACATGTACCAGTGATACCACAAGAGAACCTTTTTTTTAGCAAAATTAACGTCATATGAGAACCTTCTTGGGTTGGCTTTTTTGGGAAATTTGGGTTTCACAGGCGTGCTTTGAAATTTTAATCCCATCCAAATCAAAAATGTCTGTTTTTTTTCTTATACAGCCTCTTTGAAAATTATGAAGCAAATTACTTTTTTTGTGTGTGGGTTTCAACTAACTCTGGGGTCCTCTGAGACCTGGTGTTGTCAAGAGCTTCGTCTATCTTATGTTACCGAGTACTCTTAACAATAATTATGGTACACACACTATTTATACACTTATACACTTATTTATCTAACACACATGCTTAGTCTAGATTTCAATTGCACATAATATACCAGAACATACAAAACTGTCTACTGTTATATACCTGTACATACAATTGTCAATTTGTATATTGTTATTCCTTATTTACTTGTTCTTTTTAATTCTTCCTTTTATTATCTGTGTTTTTTGTTCTGTCACTGTCATTCTGTTGCGCTGCAGTAGCTGCTGTCATGAAAACAAATTCCTCGTATGTGTAAACATACCTGGCAATAAAGCTCATTCTGATTCTATGTTTGGCTGTAACACCATGAACACAGAACCGTATGGCCAAGTCAAGAGCTCTACACAGCAAAAAAGTTCTTGATAAGAAGATACTTAGCCAAAGCGGCTACCAAGAAAGAGTGAGTCTACTGAGTTTAACATTTACTACTACTGAGGTTAACATTTCTGCATCTCTATGAAATGCTGCCAACTTTTCCTATATCTCCTTCAAGCATTCCTATAATGCTTTCTTCACACCTAAAAATAATGAATCTGTCAGGCAATGAGGTGATGGGGATCAGAACTACAGGGAAAGATGAGTTAGAGCTTGCTTGAGTTTTCCTCTCTGACCCCCACCGCTAGCAATGCTGCGTCTCTAGTGTTACTGTAGCCGAGTCCAGACATGCGTCCTCAGGCTGGGGGGATATACTTTACCCTGTCTTACAACACGCTGTGCACAGGAGACAGTCAACAGCTGAGTGGTGCCTCCAGACTCTTTAAGAGTGTGTGTGTGCTTTTTGGGAATTAGGCTGTGTTGAGGCAGGTCAATATGGAAGCTTATTTGCACCATGGAATAAGGAAAGGAAAGGAAAGGAAAGGAAAGGAAAGGAAAGGAAGGAAAGGACGTGATGTGTGGCCAAGTATGGTGACCCATACCTGGAATTTGTGCTCTGCATTTAACCCATCCAAGTGCACACACACAGCAGTGAGTAGTGAACAAACACGTGCACACACACACACACCGTGAACACACACACACCCGGAGGGAGCAGTGGGCAGCCAATGCTGCGGCACCCGGGGAGCAGTTGGGGGTTTCAGTGCCTTGCTCAATAATATAATATAGAAAATGTAATTGCGACATTTTTATCTAGTTTATATCTCACAATTCAGACTTTTTTCTCACAATTGCAAGTTTGCATCTTTAAATTGTGAATTATAAACTTGCCATTTGAATGTTTTTCTCAGAATTCTTAACTTTAAGTTAATGCAAGATGTAAACTCCAAATTCTGAGAAAAAAGTCAGAATTGCAAGATGTAGGCCTAAACTCACAATTGCAAGTTATAAACTCACAATTAGTGCTGTCAAAAGTACCGACCGTGATACCAGTTGGTACTGTAATTTTAAAAACGTCCATTTCTCTCTAACATTTGAGCACTGTTGAGCAGATTCTTAAACACCGCTGATCGGCCATTGTGTTCACAAGCTTAATAGATATGACTGTGATTGGGTACAATGATCATCGCTTCATGCTCTTTACCAAGCGCTCACACAGAAGCACAGGGGAGCATTTGAAAGCCATGTCTATCAGTGGATCCCTAATATATCTACACATAGACGGATCCGCTGACAGACGCGGCTTGCAAACGCTCCTGTGTGCTTCTGTGTGACTGGGATCGCAGTCTGTACTTTTGACAACACTACTCACAATTTGGACTTTTTTTCTTAGAACTGCAAGTTTAAATCTTGAAACTGTGAAATGTAAACTCAGAATTCTGAGAAAATAAATTTATATTGTGCAATTGCGAGTTATAAACTCACAATTTGTACTTTTGTTCCTCAGAATTGTTTATATCCCACAATTGAGTTATCAATTTCAAGATGTGAACTCAGAACTTTGAGAGACTAAAAAGTCAGAATTGCAACATGTAAAATCACAATTGCAAGTTTAAATCTCACGATAGTGAGTTATAAATTCGCAATTTGGACTTTTCTTTTTCTAAGAATTGCGAGTTTATTTGTCGCAAGTCTGTGCGAGTTATTAATGTGAGTTGAAACTCATAATTTTGAGAAAATAAGTCAGAATTGTGAGATGTAAACTCACAATTGTGAGTTTATATATGCAATTACAAGTTATAAACTTTTTTTTCATCTGAATGGCGAGTTTATATCCCACAATTGAGTTATTGATTGCGAGTTGAAATCAGAACTGCGAGATGTAAAGTCAGAATTGTGAGTTTATATTTCAAAATTCAGACTTTTTTCTCTGAATTGCACGTTTTTTTGCCACAATTGCAAGTTATTAATTGTGAGATGAAAATGCAAAATTGCGAGATTGTGAGGGGTTTTTTCTCAGAATTTCGAGTTTTTATCTCACAAGCTTATATCAGAACCTAAAAAGGTTCTGTGCGAGTTATTAATTTTGAGCTCTGTGAAAAAAAGTCATAATTGTGAGACGTAAACTTGCAATTACAAATTTATTTCTCACAATTCAGACCTTTTTTTCTCAGAATTGTGAGTTTGTATCTTTTAATTGCAAGATATAAATGCAGAATTCTGTGTAAAAAACAGAATCGAGACAAGCTCACAATTGTGACTTTATAACTTTGCAAGATAAAAGTCATAATTGTCTCATCTGTCTGATTCAAAGAGGTGGAGAAGAGTAGGGGGGTGTCATTAGTTCATACATTCCTCTGATACGGTCGAGACCACAGCAAAAGATAATATGCAATAAAAACAGACAGGAACAGACAGGGCTGCGTATTTTCGGAGCATAATTTTCGGTAATAGAGCTGTGGTAATTGTGCAGCTAACTGCCACTCATTTGCTCCTCTTGCAAAAAACCAGTGTAATCCTCTAATTTGTTGTGTCTCTCAGCAGGATTCACTCTGGTTTCCTTTCACTCATGAGGGAGATGAGCTGCTATCATAGATCTCAGCCAGCGCTGTCCTTTAACCTCTGACCTTTCACAAATCCATAACAACAGTATTAATCCACCAGCAAACACACACAAACTCTCCGTCTCTGATGGCCCTGGGCAGTTTCCTCATTTAGAGCTGTAACCCTGTGTACAGCAGAGAGTTGGCAGGCTCCAGCAGGCTGCACTGGATCAGCACTGAGTAGCTTAGAGCGAGTCTGATGCTAGACTAATGCACTTTAGCCAGAGGGGAGAACACAGACAGAGATAATGACAGGGTGGTCTCTATGGTCATTTATTGAACAAATGAGGGTAGATTGTGCAACGACACTCCCTCTGACAGGATGATTATTTGCTAATAAAACAGGTGTAAAAGCTTTATACATGTATATTTAATATATAAATTAAACATTTATATATATTTATGTTTATATATTTAAATGTGTGTGTGTGTGTGTGTGTGATTTTATTTGTATTATATTGAGCATTTATTTCATTATTTCCTATTAAATTATATAAATGAAGTAATGAAATAAAAGCTCGATGTAATTCAATAAAATCAAAACATATAAACTATATATTGTTTAAATATTTAATAATAATTGATTATACATGAACATAAAAAATGTTTAAAAAGTTTAAAAATGTATGCTATACACACACACACACGTGTGCGCGCAAATGTACAAAAAAAGAATATACAGAATATACAAAAGAATATACAGCATTATCCAATACCATATTTGATACTACTTATATTGTCACACTGACATTATGATTAAGCTATTAATGTGCAGAGAACAGAGATCCATTTGCTGTGTGCATTTATCAACATGAATGAGCATGTGGAAACAGCAGACACCATGTGCTCATAAGCAGGCCTGAATGTGCTGCCGCCCACATAACTGACATGCTCCAGCGTGCTGCAGTCTCACTGTCTCACTTGACAGCTTTCTCTGCCAACTCAATGGAAACACAAGACGTTTTATACAAATAGACATTTTATACACACACACACACACGCACCTACAGGCCTCACACTGTCACACACTCCACTGGCTCTTTTGTAAGAGCGACTTCGATTAGACGCTGCATTTTGTGGCAGAGATGAAAGGTGAACGAGAGAGAAGTGATAAACAGGAAGAGGGGCTTCATTCAGGTACAGCATCACTCCATCTGATAGGATGCCTGTCCTCCCTGAATAAATGCTTTACTCACTCAATGAGATGTTAACACACACAAACACACTCTCACTGCCATGTCTGTGTCTTTTGCTTTGATGTCTCAGTCATTTCCTTTAGATCAGAACTGCAGGCGTCTTACCTGTACAAATTTGGTGAGGCACTCAGGGTTCAAATGAACACTGAATCACTGAAGCAGCACTGAAACCAAATCATTCACAAAAACACTATCACTGACAGTGCCATTGTTCACTGATGTTACCAACAGCGCTTTTTGAAATACTTATATACCATTACACAAAGTGTTATGTGAACGTATTTCAAAGAAAACTATAAGCTATCATGGTAGTATTGATATACTGTATGGTATATTTTCATGGTACTACCACGTTTTTCTAAGGGACTGTTATTACACTTGATTTTATTTGACAAAACACTTCATAAACAACATAGCAGCTACATAGAAACCACAGAAACATATTAGCAACTGCCCACCACCCTAGATTTATATATGTGACCCTGGACCACAAAACCAGTCATAAGGGTCCATTTTTCGAAATTGAGATTTATACATCGACTGAAAGCTGAATAAATAAGCTTTCCATTGATGTATGGTTTGTTAGGATAGGACAACATTTGGTCGAGATACAACTATTTGAAAATCTGGAATCTGAGGGTGCAAAAAAAATCAAAATACTGAGAAAATCACCTTTAAAGTTGTCCAAATGAAGTTCTTAGCAATGCATATTACCAATCAAAAATTAAGTTTTAATATATTTACAGTAGGAAATTTACAAAATATCTTCATGGAACATGATCTTTACTTAATATCCTAATGATTTTTGGCATAAAAGAAAAATCGATAATTTTGACCCATACAATGTATTTTTGGCTATTGCTACAAATATACCCCGGCGACTTAAGAGTGATTTTGTGGTCCAGGGTCACATATATATAAATTTAGATCTATACATTTAGGATTTATTTTTTTAATACAGATTAAAATATCATATTTTATTGTATGTATTATATGAAAAATATATTTATATATACTTATTTAGAGTTACGTACTGTATATTCAGGATTTATATATTTACATCTATAAAAAGTATAAATATTAGACTTTTTATAAGATAATATCCACCTTATTTCTAAATGTGGAAGTAAGCCTATGGGTGAGACTTCTGGTTCATTAGCCGCTATAGGGAAATAACCAGAAGAACGGGTCAAAGACTTAAAGATGTCTGCATCAAAAGAAATTTTAAAAAGTGATTTTATGTCCATAGAAAACACATTGAATGTAAATAAAGTGTTTACTTTTAAGGTTTCAAATAAGTTTTTGGAGAAATGTCAAAATTTGGTTGAAATAATGTTACATTGTCATTCAGTGTAACACAATATTTATGTAAAAAATCAAACAACATGCTTATTTTGACTTGTACATATTAAAATGTATAAAATAATAAGGGAGCATATTAAATTTTATTGTGTTTTAAATGAGTAGAAAATTCTTACTGACAAATAGGCAAAACCTAGGATAGTGGCAAATTTTAAAAATGCAAAATTATAACTAATTAGTATTTGAGGTGAAAGTAATTAATCTTTTAATATGTTATAAATTGATTTTTATTGTAAATATGCCTGACAAGTTTGTTACACTGAATGACATTTTAGTAGGTGTCTTCTGTAAATCAGGGAAAACATTTATGATATTTATTTTTTGCTCAGAAAAACAAAAACAAAATTGCAATTAAATTAAACAGAAAACTTTTTTTTTTTTATGGGACAACAATAATTAAAGCAGTATTACACTTATTGTTTTTATGCTTAAACCCTTTTTCGTCTTTGACCCTAATATAAAGAAATAATAATATAAAGAATAATAATAAAAAGAAAAATACTGTTTGCATTACAAACTACTGTGTTCATAATTAAGATAATACACTAAAATAATATGGTAAGACACACCAATTTGCAGTATCATGCAGTAAAATAGCTGTTTTTTATGTGAAGAATAAGGTGGATACACATTTTATGTATTTATTTAGACTAGTGTACTATATATTTATGATTTATATATTTACAAATAAAATTAACAATTAAAAAAACAGTTACGATTATTAAACAATTTTAGATTTACATTTAAATGTACATATGTATATTCAGGATTTACTTTTTTTAAACATGTATAAAAGTAAATTACATTTTATTGTATGTATTATATGTAAAAATATATATGTATCACATATTTAGATTTTATGTCTTTTTATTTATTTTTATACATAAGAACTGTATATTCAGGATTTATGTAATGTAAATTTCAGATTAATTTTACGATATGTATATATATATATATATGATAGATTCTTACAAATACCTAGCAGCTATACACAAATCTATCCTCCCATCCTCGGTATTTATTTGCCTGTCTGTAAAGCATATGACCTGCAATCTTCGTGACCTTTTAAACTTTGTTTCTTACTTTCAGAGACGAGGCAAAATGACATGATTATCTATTATCTTGGCAAAAATTTCTTTCTAGTTTCAAAGTGAGATCTGGCACAGTACTGTCCTACAGCCATTTACAACCCTATAAGCTGGTCCAACATATAAAACATTTGAAACTTTTTTTTTTTCCAATTTTACTACTACATGAGGATTGTGAAATTGTAGGAGATGGTGATAGGGAATCAGTAGTGCTTGTTTCAGCAGGCTCTCTCACAACACACACTCAGGTATGTCTGTAACCTTTCTTTCACACTTTCACCTTTGACCCGCTTAAGCCACATGTACTCAAGCATATCTCCAAGGCAAGCACTTCTCCAGAACCTCCTTATGTATCGCAGTCTGGCACAGTGGAACGTACCCCACAAAAAAGTTGCAGAGAAGCGGAGCCAAGTGAGTGATCGATCGTCTCAGCGTGTCTGAGCGCCTCTGTAAACAATCTGCAATGTTGTTTTCCGCTGCTGATGCAGTCGGCACTCACTTTCACATGCACAGCAAGAGTTTCTCAGACAGATCCGCCATCAAAGCTGCTCTTATTCCAGCTTTGTTGGCTTACTAAAAGTGGATCAGAATGCCGTGGCATGAATACCCTATTCACTGCTGAAAAAACAACATGCTGAAATCAGTTACGATCCTTCAGCCTGCAATAGTCTCAAGCTTCAACCACTGTAAGCCAGGAGTAATACAATGAACAACACCAATGTTTAGTAAACATTCAAATATGCTGGTAATAAATGTATGCTAATAAATACTATTCATTAAATGTAGGTTGTTTACTGTTGCCAAACAACTTGCTGCATTAATATATAGCTGAATTCAGTTGTTGTGACTACAGGTGTGTTTCTATTGGCTATTCTGCAGCAACTTTGAACACAGTTCATCCAATCGGATTTCAGAGTCAGTACAATACGTTTTATATTATAAAAATGTAAATGGTCAAAAAAACTCCAAACTATAACCGCACATTCTACATTAACGAGCCAAGTTCCTAACTAAATAATATAGTTCATTAGCCAATCTGAAAGATGTTCATGGTTACCATGAAACATATTAAAATGTTGTGTTATCCAGAATTCACAGATTTCAGAAACATATCTATCCATTTTATTATGGATAGATTATTTATGGATAGCCTTATTTTCAACCAAATAGAAAATCCAACTACTCAAACCAACATATCCTTGTGAAAAAGAAGCTCACTTAATTGTTGGATGATAATTTGCAGTTTATGTCAAATCTTAAAAGCATACTTAAAAAACTCTCATTTTAACTGTAAGTGCGCAAAGAAAACAAAAAACCCAATTATATTGACCATATGTTCTTTAGAACGTCCGCATAAAGATAAGCCAGCTCGTAAACTTCCGTTGAAGCTCATTTTATACGTGCTATAGGTAGAGACTCTCACAGAAACCTCTCACGCTTCTTTCTTATCAGAAACTGAGAAACAAAACAACTGCAACACCGTAAATAATGACAGCGGCATTAACATACAGTTTCATGTTATTTAACAACATATAATTTTATACGCCGAGCTTGGTAATCCCAGGAAAGTACCCAGACACGTAACTGTACATTTATATGCTGACAAATAAACACTGTCATAACTGTTTAGGCTAAAGTTAACTAGCTAGCAATGCTATCTCTTAAACGACATCGGTGGTATTCTAGATAATCAATAACTTACCTTCATAGCCATAAACACATTTTTAAAATCTTATAACATTTTAAAGCCTTTATTATTTTTCAACACTACAGCTGTGCAGTAAAATTCACTTTAAATATTCACTTTTCATTCATGAAGACGACATGAAAAACATGCCAATAATGTGTCTCGGCGGAAAACAAAGACTTTTAATATGAAAATGACATGAAATTACTATTATAACCAGGAGATGGCAGCAGAGGATCACTCATTGGCTGCAGCTGCTATTTCAACTCTCTAGTGAGTTTTTCACGTCTTGCTTTTGGATTTATTACAAAATGACTACATCTTTAAATGTTTTATCTTTAACTGTAAAAGCTGCTAAATAAATTCAGCCAACACAGATTTGTTGCTGCTGTAATTTTGTTACTCTAAATTTAGTCTGAATCACTTAATGCACAGCCCTGTTTTTGAGGTTTTGTCCTGTTATCACTGTCAATCATAGCAATGACTCACGGCATAATTTAGCGGATTCACTCGCGTAATTGTTTTACCTTTCTGGGCCTTCAACGTGTCAGTTGCGTTGCTGTCTATGCAGGGTCAGAAAGCTCTCTGATTTTATCAAAAATATCTTAATTTGCGTTCCAAAGATGAACAAAGGTCTTACGTGTTTGGAACGACATGAGGGTGAGTAATTAATGACATAATTTTTTGGTGAACTATGAAGACAATAGAAGTAATTATGAAATTACATATAAACATGTATTTAAGTCCTACTTAAGTGGTTAAAAAAACACTTTTTTAAAATATAAACTTTAATACATTTTCATTAAATTGCAATGCAATTGACCCTTCGCAGGGAGCTTGACTGACAGGCAATCTGACCAAACATAACGCCGAATCCGCCATTTTATAGATTAACTTCTGTGGACATAAACTTGAAAAATGGTGTGTATTGACGTCTTTCCGCAGTTGATGTTCATTCATGTTTATTTAGTGCTTTAAGTAAAAAAAAACAGACGTTCTGTTCATATGCTGCGTGAACTGAGGCACTACAACGATCTGTCACGACACATTAAAGAGCCACAAAACAATATTTATTATTTGAATTTCTTACGAAACGACAAAATTTTAAAGCTGAGACTTTGTTTCATACCAGAAGTAACCTGCTCTGTCTTGTCTGTTGGCGTGTTGTCCATTTCCTCTTTGCTCCACAATATATTTTTCACTGCGTGAGAACATGACGTGTGGTGTGAGAGTGACATTGCTTGTCGGACATAGCAACAGTAACTAAAGGGGGGGGTGTTCTTTGCGAAGGGTCAATGAAATGTCTGAAAACATTACATTCAGTTCAAACTCATATATAATGCTCAAGTGTACTTCTTTTCACAATTGTACTAAAATGCAACATTTCAATACTTCAGGTTACTACAGCACAAACAAGCTGCATCATGTGGCTCTGAATGTTTGACTATTACACAAATGTTAGAAGGAAGTCACACAAGCTCCATGTCCATTAAAAGAGGGAAATGTGTGTACAATGGTAACCAGAGTGAGTAATCGCAAACGACCCCATCCTTTATCACATCATGCCTCATCCCACAGTTCCTCTCTGTTTACTCTTGACTTTCTCCAGTCTGTCATCAAAAGGTTATATGGACTCCTCTTTCTTAATCACGTATTAATCCGGTTAGAGCAGGCAAAACTGCTGAGTGCATGCCTGTAACGTCATAAGGCAGAAAGTGACAGTCATCCGAAATCAAAGGAGGCCCTTTCCTCTATAAACCTCAAGCAGGAACCAGACACGTTTCTAAAAACAGATTCTGTGGGACGAGGACTTTTACCTGGAGGCCTACAGCAGGTCTCATGTAAGAGATCCACACAGTCAAGCCAGTGAACTGTAACCTGTCTGTCTGCCTGGACAGGTTCTATTTGGCACACCAAAAGCAACGACAAAAAAAACATAATTGAAGTGTTTATCCCCTCATCCCTGTTGTGAATGTTTTTGTGACACATTAAATCATCTGAAACCGATGGGGTGTGCACTAATTTTACTAGCAGTATTTCAGAAAGCAGTAATTGCGTCAACAAACTAGGATTTGTGTGGATGAAAAGTCTTTGGGAAG
The DNA here is from genome assembly GCA_021397915.2 of Tor tambroides. Lineage (NCBI taxonomy): Eukaryota > Metazoa > Chordata > Actinopteri > Cypriniformes > Cyprinidae > Tor > Tor tambroides. The sequence goes on along the minus strand of JAFVLL020033507.1, from coordinate 3,085 downwards.
TGGCAGGGAAACTTCACACTTCATAATAATTTTCATTAATAAGTCATGAACAAACTTAAATAATGTGAAATTGATTAGTAGTTCTTGCAATGCAAAAAAAGATTATTTCTTAGTATTTTTGTCTTGTTTTTAGTATAAATATTTAAACATTCTTGTATCAAGGTGCATTTACTTGAGAAGTAAAATGGCTTAAAATTGTCTGGAAATTTTATCAAATTTTATTTTTTGCTTAAAACAAGAAAAATATATCGCAATTGGGTGAGAAAAAAAACGCAATTCAAATGCAAAACAACATTATTTTTCTTGCCTCACTGGCAGATTTATTTTTTTTTTTTTTGTAAATTTTGATAATTAAAAAAAAAAAACAAGACTTAATATCTTAACTCATTTTGCTTCTCAAGTTAATGTATCTTGGTTTAAGAATGTTTAGATATTTTATGGAAAACAAGACAAAAATACTACGTTTTTTTTACTATACTTTTTTTTACTATACTATACTTTTTTTGCAGTGTGTAGTCTACGTTCAAATTTTAATATAAAAAAAACATTTAACATATTTAACTATACAACATGAAACAAACAAAAATAAATAAATATGGGTCAGATCAGGTAGGAGCAGTAACATTTGTGCAATTTCACTCTTTTTACAGTGAAACCATTTTAATGAAAGCTCCAATAAAGTATAGAACAAACCAAGTAAACAACACATGCAGTTCAGGGCATCTGAAAAGGCAGTTTCACTTTTCTCTGGAGAACTGCTTGTTTCCATGGATACAGCTGAATTTCCCAGGACAAACTTTCCTGCCAACTCTAAACTCAAGACACACACACCACGTGCGTAGAGGTTATGAACTTATTATTTTCCTTTCCTAAGCTCTGATTTGGCTTTAGAGAGGATTATTTGGATGGAGCAACTTCGTATTTCTCTACTTTTGAAATGCTGTTCGCATGTCAAGTTTTGACACAGCAGTAAAACATCAATATCTTTTATGGAGAACTGTCAAAAAGTTTTTTGTTATGAGGAAAACAGATGAAGTGGATGTTCCACAACCTGCAAATAAATCTGTTGTGGTGTTTTAAGTTTGTTTTCTTTGCATTGGAAGGGAGGGGGTGGAACAACATTTTCAAAAACCTTATTACTACATTATATAATGCAAAATAAATGATCATACACTCTAATAGAAATGTCATGAAACTTTGATTTGACTTGCAAAGCATTATATAGGCTAATGTGTGTTAATATACTTATTAAAGTAATTGTAAGTTAGGTAGTACAAGTAAGTAAGTTAGTACAAGTTTTGCTGCCATTTCATAATATCTACAATCTAATAACATAGCATTATGTCATTAACATAATAATATAAGTGTCACCCAACTTTCTTTCTCTTACCCACGAGCAGACAGAGGATGTCCAGCCCGACCAGCATCTTTCTGCTGGAGCACTGAACCGTATCCACAGGTTCTGCGGGACTCGTGATGTGTTTCGTGCCGTTCTCCCTCGCTGTGTCTCCGGATCCGTCGTGATCCGCCAGCCGCTGCTGGAGCTCCGCATGACTGTTTACCGAATTCAGCTTCTGCATGATGTCCGTTCAATTCAACACTTATGCAGGAGTTATCTTCCTTCACCGCGTCAATAAAGCCAATTTGACAGGTTCGAAATAAGTTTGAGTTGAAGTTTTGAATCTTCTGATGATTTACGTTAATCCAGTAAGTGTCACAGCACTTACAAGCGCACGTGTAGATGATGAATACAGAAATATTCACACGTCTTAACTAATAAAGCGAACGGACTTGTACAGGGATCATGATCCGCTCTCTCTTACATGAAAACTCCTTTCCCCAGCACTTGTGAAAAAGTTTCAGCTGCAGCTTGGCCATCATCCTCTGGACATGATAGAGAAAAACACATTCCTGAAAACATATGTCAGTCAAAGGTTTGTCATCTTCTATGACTTCTACTCTCCATGTCAAACTTCTTTCTTTCTACAACCGAGAGAAAACTTGAAGCGGATCGTGTTTTGATTTGTGGGTATTAGTGTTATTCCTCCGCCCTTTTGGGGCTGTCTCAAAACCTAGTGAGCTGCCTACCCAGACAGCATTTTGACGTTTAAACTTGCAAGCTGCCTACTTAGGGAAACCTTTTCGGGTGCGCAGTTTGGTGCATCCAAAATTGTCATTTGGGCGCAATATAGAACAGTCTTGTTTCGTCAAATGTTCATGACATGTAAAACTATGCTAATCTTTTACTTTCTCAATATTATCGAGCGGTCTGTTGCTCTGATTGCCTCCTCTGGTGACCGCCAGAAGATTTTTTTTCTCTCTCTCTCTCTCTGACAAGTTTATTCTGCAGGTGCTTCTAATACAGCGGCTGTGGGAGTACGGAAATTTGACAATGTTTTCTCTTCTGAACACCATTACCAATCTTTTTTTTTTTTTCCTCTTTTTTTCTTTTTGAAAGACGTGAAAACACTATCCTGAATTTTTCTTTTGCTATCAGACCAAAGATGAGGACTTGAGAAACCCAGACATGTGAAAAGGGTCCATTCATTGTCAGTAGTATAGCTAGCTACTTATGAAGCCCAGCTCACACAGAAGTCACCTTCACAACAAGCAGCTTTCTGTTGGTCAACACGGTGAATCCACGTGATACATTTGAACACGTTCTCACACAAAATTCCCAATCAATTCCCAATGACTAAATTTCACCCACTTAAAATTCGAAAACAGCTATAAATTTGACCCCACTTTTAATTATAATTTAAGTTGTTGTTACTAAATGTTAAATTGAGCCCCTGTATGAGTGTATAGTTCTATTATTGCGGCTTGGATGTCATTGAATCACGTACAACTATTTTCTAGCGCATGCGTCCTGTGGAAACACCTCCTTGCACAATTCTGCCACAAAATGAAGTTCCAAACTGAGGTTCGTGAGGAGCCTAATCATTCAGTCCTGTCAATCATCATTACGAGCCTATATAAGCACTCGTTATGCCATCCCAGCAACAATTCTTCCAGCATCCCTCCTCCTCCCCATCTCCTCCTCTATTTCTGTTATTCTCCCTCTATGTAGTACCATAATTCGGGG
>JAFVLL020033506.1:0-42719 GCA_021397915.2 Tor tambroides | reverse complement strand
GTTTGCTGTCTACCGACCCTGCTTGTATGACCATGTTTTGTAATAAAGCTTCGCAAATGGATCCGCACGTCTCACGTCTTGTCTGCCCCGTAACAATAGCATTAGATTTTTAGTTTTTAGATAATGAACTGAAGAAATTGACAAGTTAATTACTTAATCAAGGTTATCTTTTTCTGCACTGTAAATGCAACAGCTGACTGTAGAGTGTTTGAAATGATGGCGTTTGTTGGGGCAGTGTGAAACTGCCTGTAGCCATCATTGGTTTTGGCATCGCTTTAGTAAAAAGAGCATGGTGGTTGGTCTTCTAAGGAACTTGCAGTCCTACCCAGCAGCCGTCTACCTTCTACTTCTCTACTTCTTGTCTGTGTTACAGACATACATTAGTTCAAATCATTAACTTCAGAAGACATTGCAAAGCCAAGCCAAGCCACCCTTACCCTAGAATGAACAGTCCTCAAGAAAAATGGCCATTTCATGCTGGTTCTTAGTGGCTGAGCACAGGTTCAATTCTGGAGTAAATTGTTTGTACAGTCTACCTTGTTCTAGCCAATATGTGTAGAAATAAGCTCTGTTCTTAGCCATTAGACCCACAGTCCTCTCTTCCAGGAGTCTCCTAATAGTCGACTGCTTGAGACAGGTGCTCTGCAAATTGCTTCTTCAAAATGATTAACGAGTGGAAGTTTACTTGGGCTCTGTGTGTGGGTGTTGTGCTTAGTAGGGTCTAATCTGCTGGCATGGTGAACTATGATGGTGCCATGTCATGGCCATGGACTCGTTTGGCCTCTAAACGATGAACAGATTGATTAAACGTTTAGACAGATTGCAGAAAATTTTGGATGACATGCTGGATGGCAAAATTCCAAAATGCCAATATATGCCTGAAAATTTGTAAACTGGACCAAGCGATTCATTGATAATATATGACTAAAATAAATGATTCGTTCACAAATTGGACACAAAGATGACTGAATCACTTGGTTGAATCATGCTTTTGGCTCAGCTTCTCTCGTTTCACTCAGGCCAATCGTAGAGACAGTTCAATACAGTAGTAGATATATGACAGCAATGATGAATGTCTGTCCACCTCTTCACACACTTCCAGCATTTTCTGTTTTCAAAGGCATCAATGGCAATAGGACAGTCAGATGACAATGACTGGAAGATACCTGGTATTTCTTAGGAACCTCAAGGAAGCGTATGTGCCATTTAAAGGGAAGAGCTGAATTGATGTGTATCCCCAAAAGTCAAACTGTCAAAATGGTCTGTGGTCTCTAAGGACTTCGATCTGTGTTTTGATACATTGCAAAAATGTCATCTTTGCACCTAAAGCCCAAGTTCAGTGTCTTTGAACTCATCCTTGACTCCAATTACAGTGGAACATTCTTTGTCTCTACTCATTGTAGCACATGGTGTTCTGTACATGTAGGGTGAAAGTTGCAGAGCTTAAACTTGTTTAAAATTTTTACCAAAGATCACCTCTGCTTTTTATCTCTGAAAAAGGAATTCCTCAAAGAATGTGAATTATTGAAGTCAATACAAAACTGATACTTTTGAAAGTGTAGTCAGACTTGTAAAATATTCCAAGAAACAGATTTTGTGAAAAGGTGATTTTAAAGAAAAATGGATACAAATATAACAGTATTGTTATCTCCATTATGTTAAAAAACAATGTATGATATAAAAAGGTGTTGAAGAGGTGTTTGTATTTTTTGTTCATGTCAACTTTTATTATTGTTATTATTTATGCACAAAATACTAGATAACAAACAAAATAGATTAGTTTTTTGAAAATAAATTTTGAATTTCTAAAATAGATGTTCTACATAGATCTTGCATATTAATATAGGGCTTTGAAATAATTTCTTAACTTTGGAATATGTTGAAGTCTTATTACATTCTTTGAACTTACCTTAAGAGTTTCACAGCTTTTGTTATCCTTAAAATGCCTTTCTTCTTTCATAATCCTTTTCTTGCGCCATGACCTGAAGTTTGACATCATATCAAGTTTGACATTTTTCCTACCCTTTTCTGTCCTTATTTTGAACATGTTTGTGTCAAGCCATTCAGATGTCACCTGCACCTCAGTTCCATTCTGGGAGCTGGTTGTTTTACTTCATTAACATAACCACAGCTCGTCATTCAGACCGAAGGAGCCTGCAGCCTTTTTTTTTTTTTTTTACATGTCATTCAATAGAGAATGTCAAACACTTTCCTTGCTAAGGATTATGGGTTCAGTTATTGACATTTCTCACTAATGCCTGTCATGGCTGCTTGCATTGTGATTGGGGATGAAGTTCCACAATGTTTTCCACTATTCTAATTCATTTTATTCTATTCTAAGAGGGATTTATGTTGCAGGGCATGTGTGTTGAACGGCTCAAGCCATTGCTAGTCTTGTCTCAAAGCTGAAGTGTTCCACTAGTGGCACCAAATATAAATTGCAAGACAGGTTTCCCAAAACACACCCCTATTGGTCAGTCTATTGGATAGATATGAGACTGTTTTTATATAAATGTTTTTGTCATTTATGTTCATAATCTTATTTGATATGTAAATTGAAATGGGCTTTTCACATGCAGTTCCCAAATGACTTTTAGAAATCATACTTCTATGGTCCTATGTCATAGGTGTCGTCTTCTCATTTCATTTTATAGCAGATGTCCTGAAATATAATTAGAGTAGTTTTAGCTCACTCTCATTTCTCCTTGTCTAGAGGACATTTTCAAGTAAAAAGTGGCACAGCTTACCCCGATCTTCTCATATAGAATTTATGACTAACCCTGGCATGAAATATTAATTCTTCTTTACATTTTGCCCACATCTTTTTACAGAGCATTTTTGTGACCTCTGCTCCATTGGAAATCTTTCAGCACACGTCCTTTTATATAAGGGATGTGTTGTCTCATTTTGAAGGGCATAGCAAATTGCATTGGTTGTAGAGGACTAAGTCAGAGATTTCACCTTTTTGTAGCAACACATTGGCCAAGCATTTGCTGTCTCTGTAATATCATGGACCAATGTCATCCAGCACACCAAAAAATGTAATCATGAACTTTTATTGTTTTTCATTGGAACAGTAGAAGAATGTGTGTCTGGAGGAAACCTTGACAGCTGTCAGATGTTTTTTGATTAATTCATGTCCACTGCTATCGTCTCAGCTTTTGACACATTGGGAGCTGGGACCTTTTTCAGTGGAGCAATTTTATAGGAAACCGTACACAAAACTAGTACACAGTGGTACTGCAAATGTTGCACAGTATTTAATCATCAAACTTGATACTTGCCTAGTGACATTTATGCAGGAGGTGTGGCTCTGACGTGGTTTCTGTCTACAGCAGAAGCCCAGAATGTCATTTTATACATACTATTTTTTTTTCTTTTCAGTTTGGGTTTTTAAGGCTAGCTGGAAGTCCTGCTATTAATTTTGTCTGTTCTACCATTCAGAGCACTTTGTGGTCTGGTTCGTGCCCTTGCTGTACATCTGAAAGCTGGAGTCTGTAGCCTGTATAACATTTGCTTTTAAGCGGTTGGCCGCCCACTGGAAAAGCGTTTTTAGAATATCTAACAGAAAACCATCCTCTGACTAACTTACTTGACTGCTCTTGACCTATCGCATATGAGACATGTGGCTTAGCTTTGAGTTCAGCTGTCCTCAAATTATTCTTGCAACTGCAGGCCAAAGCAGCTGAAGTTCAGTAACTAGTGACTATCCCATTCAATGTTGAGAAAAAGCCCTAAAAAATATCATTCAGAGATGTTACATTGTTGTGTTAAATGAATAGTTCAACCAAATAATAATTTACTCACCATTATGTTGTTCCAAACCTGTATGACTTTCTTCTGTCAAACACGTATATTTAGAAATTTAAAAAAAAAAAAAAAAAAATCCTTACAATGAAAGATAAAGTGATCCAATGTTGTTTTGGACCCCATTGTATGGACAAAACAGTTATATTGGATGAGGTATAGAAGCTTCTATAAGCTTCTTTTTACACTGTAGAGCCAACAAGTCATTGTCCTGCTCTGACGTCATCCAAACTTTTTCCATAGCAAATACAAAGCCACATATTGAAAACTGCAATTGGGATCCATAGTGATTGTGTAACCAAACATTTTTCTGTGGTTCTCCTACACTTAAATGACTAAGAAAAGAAGAAAGCGGAGGCAGAACAGTCTGTGGTTGTTGAATGTCAATCTTTTTCTCACTGCGTGGTATTCAGAAATGCTTACAGCACCTTTAGGTCTGCCAGTTTATTTATTGCTGTATATAATTTATGTAGTTAGTTTGTGTATTTTTCTTATTTTTAGCGAGCATCTGTCAGTCATAAACTTTTAAACGTCATCCAGATGAACAAAGAAAGCATATTTCTTTTTAACTTGAAATGCCCTCTACTGTTAAAGGTATTGAAAAATTTGGGTCGGTCTCTGGCTATAAAGTTAACTTTCATAAATCTGAAATCATGCCAATCAGGATGTATAGTAAAACTAAGCCTTTATATATTGAACCTTTTAGATGAGTACCCCAAGGGATAACATATCTGGGTATACGTATACCACCGAAACTTGTATCATTATATTCATCAAATATAAAACCTTTGATAGTACAGGTTATGTTCTACAACAACCAACAGGTAAAGGTGGATGGGCAGTGCCAAATTTTAAATTGTATGCTTGGGCAATACAAGTGTGAATAATTATGAGCTGGATTCATAAACCTCCTGATGCTTCGTGGGTTGAAATAGAAATGGACTTATGTGGTACTTCTGAATTAGTGAATCTCTTGGATGATAAGATCTCAGTTTCTTCTGAATTGAAGAATTTTTCTCTTATATTTGCAACTTTGCAAGCTTGGTCTACTATTAAAAAAATTCTTCATTATAAGCAACCCTTATCTATCTTTTCCTCACTGGTAGAAAACTCTGGTTTGTGCCCTGAAATGGGAGCATATTTTTTCTCATGGAAGCAAGCTGGTGTAAATCACATATGTGATCTATTCTACAAAGGTGAATTTATGACATTTGATAAGGTTATGTCTCATTTTCATATTATGCAAAAAGACTTTTATAAATATTTACAAATTAGACATTTAGTATAAGGAATGGTGGACTCTCCATCGGAAATTGTGATAATTTGTTGGAGAATTTTTTTCTTTGTAGTTCAGACACTCAAAAATTTGTATCTAATTTTTAAATCTAAATTTGATTCAATGTTTATTGAGCATAGGCAGAATAAGCTTACTGATCTCCAGAAATCTTGGAGTAAAAAAATTGGGTATGATATTGATGCCGTTTCATGGGAAAATATTATCAAACTCCCTATTTCTATTTCTGTTTGTAACAAATTTAGAGAAATGCAGTTTTATATAGTACATCAAGCCTATGTGTCACCATATATATATATATATATATATATATATATATATATATATATATATATATATATATATATATATATAGTAAATTTAACAAACAGGTGTCACCTAATTGCATGAAGTGCAAAAATTCCCTTGGCACTTTGTTCCATTGTCTGTGGGAATGTAAGAAGGTGGAAAAATTTTGGATTTTAATTTGTGAGGCTCTTTCAGATGTTTGTAAAGTTACAGTTAAAGCTTCACCTATTATGTGTTAACTTGGCATTTTGCCACCTCCTTTACAGGAACATAAAGACATTATTCATCCTTTGTTGATGCTAGCAAGAAAAGTCATTATGAACAAATAGGTTGGAGATAGCCCTCCCTTATATAGGATGGCTATTTATGATAAAAGACCTTATATCTCTAGAAAAACTAAGATTTCATCTTATGGGTAAACTTATGTTATTTAACAGAATGTGGGAAGAACCATTGAGATCTTTGGGGGTTAGTGAAGATGATACCCATAATATGAAAAATTAAATATAAATCAACATACCCCTACTATTAAGTTATAAAAATATGGTGATATAAATTGGACATGGTTGTTTTTGTATTTTTTTCCTTTGAGTTATGGTGAATATTCTGCATGTATTTTTCTTCCCTTCCCCTTTTTCTTTTTCTTTTGATTTTGTTGTTGTTGTTATTATTATCATTATTGTTGGCTTTTTTGTCGTGCTCCTGATTTGTAATATGTTTTGTGTGCTACCCACTGGTTGTTGATCAATTAATAATAATAATAATAAAAAAAGAAATGCCCTCTATATCTCAGTTGAAGGATTTATAGCGTGTATTTAGTATAAATGACATTAGAGTATTTGAGTGGCATTTCAATAGACTTTAGTTGCACTGGAGACTTCAAGAAGTTTTGCATGTTAATTACGGTTCATTAAAAAAAAACGAAAGAAAAAAAATTCTTTTAATTAGTAGCTGTAGCATTAATGAGAGCTTGTAATTCAGTGTAGTGTGAACGACTGCTCTGCCTGCATAAACACGATGAATTAGGTAACAGATGAAAAGTGTTTTAAGAGGCTAAGTATTATTTTTAAACTCTGACAACTACTGAAGGACGGTCCAAATGATTAATAAACTGAGGGATGGATGTATGGAGTCTTCAGAGCTGTAATGTAAACAAGCCATCTGCTGATAAACAAATGAATGAGAAGCTGAGACTGGCAGAGAGAATCGAGGGGCTACTGGACTGCATAAAAAGAGAGCGCAACCATGAGCAGGGGCAATTCAGAAATCCAATTACCTTGGCTAATAAGATGACATTCTGACATAAACCCTTCCAAGAGACCGTGGACAGAATGTTTTAGTGCTGCCAGCTAATACATTTCCATAAACACCCATATGTGGACATAAAAATCTTAAAATAAGTTTGAGCATACTGTAGTGTAAGCAAATGCCTGCAGTGGGGGACTGCAGTGGACTTTCTCCTAGCATATCAACTGATAGAATATGATACTGGTTACATGCACATTTTTTTGGTTAAGCATCTTTTGTGCGTCTTAAATGTGAACTTGCCGTTCTGTGAATGCAGCATTCATTCATCAGTGATGTATTCATTTGATCAAAAGAGACAGTAAAGATGTTCATGATGTAACAAAATATTCCTGCTTCAAATAAATGCTGTTCTTTTGAACGTTCTGTTTATGAAAGAATCCGGAAAAATGTCTATTACTCTTTCCATAAAAATATTAAGCAGCAGAACTGTTTTCAACATTGATAATAATAATAAATGTTTCTTGAGCACAAAATCATATTAGAATGACTTCTGAAGGATCATGTGACTGCTTAAAATTCTATTCATAGAATAGAAATTATTTTAATGTGTTCAAATTTTTACTGTTTTCACTGTATATTCTATAAAATAAATGCAGCCTTGGTGAGTGTGAGAGACTTATTTGAAAAACATAAAAAACAACTTAAAACTTTTGACCATTAATGTATTTTCATATTTTGATTAATTTATTAATTTATATGCGATTCATTATTTATTAAAGTTTAGTGTGATCACAGCTTAATGCAAAAGCTATCAGCAGTCAGTAGTGTTATATTTGCTATTAGTTATTCTTAATTTACTCTATGACAGAAAGGGTCCAATAATTGCGAGGGTTACTAAGATAAAGTATTCAGCTGGACGCGATCTTAATCATCCATTCCATGTAAAATAATATCACTTTAATTAGGCCGCTAGAGATGGATCACAATGGTCAACTAATTGACTAGTCATTCAGCAACTGACTAATTGATGGGAGAGGACGACTTAGTGTATCTAGATTTTTTCTTATATATTGTTTTTTTTTTCCAGCAGAGCTTTAATTATCATGCTGAATTTGTGCTGTACAGTTTGCACAATAAATCCCTGTCAGAAAAGTCAATTTATCATCTTTAAATGACCACCATTATAGCTACATGCATTCCAATAGACATGTTTGGTCATTGTGCTGGAAACTGTTTTTTTGTTTTTTTTTGAGTGTCACATTACGGTTTTTTTTATTTTTATGACACCTCTGATCATTTAAGTCAGTGTCGTTTTTTTTTTAATCTTCGAATTTTGTAGATCTGTTTAAAATGTAATGCTTTGCTGTATAAGGGGCTGCTACTGAAAGATATGCAAACTGTATAGAAAGACCATGGTCCTTGAGTAAGTGCTATTTCAATTCACATGCAAAGAGGGTGCTTAACATAGAAAGGGGGAACAAAAATACAGAAATGGTGTAAAATGGCCATGAAAACGAAACTGGTGCAGAAACTTTCACTAACTTAGGTCTTCGGGGGAAAATGACTAAACATGTGACCCTGTTTAAACCTGAATAAAGCATTCTAACAGTAATAGTCATATTCTGTTCATTTTAAGGATATCTGTCAGGATGGATTGATTTAACAAGCCATGCCTTCAGATTACTGGAGATGAGGGAACCTGTTCTTTTGAGATGGTATGTATGACTGGGCATTTGAATGAGAAAGAAAGACTGGCAGGTTTAGAATAAAGTGGAGAGTGAGAGCATGAATGGAAAACATCATATAAATGCTAACAAATGGAGCAAGGTGCAGTGTCTGCCCCTGTTACTTTTACAGAATGACCTTATCTGTTGAATTGATTCATACCCTGAACACACAGTCTCAACCGGTTTCTTGAGATCAGGGTAAATAAGAACTAATGCATTGACTTGAATGAATTCATCAGATTCTATAGGTGCTTGTGTCAAGGTACATAAAGCAAGCATATGCCTGCTTTCAAACCACATGATTTTAGAATAGCCGTCCAGCAATGTTCAGAACTTGTGAAAAATCATCTGTTTAGCCAGACGTATGTTTTCATATCTTTCTGCACCAGCTCTGTGTGCTGAGAGAAATCTGTTTCTGTAGTTTCTTTTATATATATATATATATATATATATATATATATATATATATATATATTACTTTCATACATCCTTTACTTATGAGAAGCACTAATATCTTTTCCTCTTCCTTTTCTACACCCACATCTTGAGACTCCTATCCTGAGGTTTATTAGCTCCTGCCATGCGTAGATCCATTCTTGACCATCATCAGCCTGTACCAATCTAGCTGTCTCTACACTGCTTCATTTACTAGTATTTGGAGTATCACATGCATTACTGTTCTATTTGAAGTTATTAAAATATTTAACATTAGAAACATTATAATAATCCTTAAAATTTAATTTAAATTTATATTTTAATTCAATGTTGTTTAATTTAAACTTTAAAACTTAATTTTTCTAAAATTTAAACACTTATTGATTGATTGATTGTTAGAAATGAAATATGTAAATACATAAGTATGCTTGTCTCCTGCAGTAATGGTTTATATTCAGAACCATCAAGTTCAGTTTGGCGTGAAATGTCAGGCTTTTGTCATTTGTCCTTGTGTGTTTTGTAAAGATCCAGCTAGTGGTATGCTATTTACTTGACATTTTTTGGATATGTATCTTGCAGGAGTTTTTCTTACTGTCAGTGATCTTTTTGGAGCCAGTCAGCTACTCTGGTTTGGTAATTGCAGAAAATGTTGTGTATTATACATCAAACGCCTAACGCCATATTCATATCTGATTCAGCTTAAAATTGTTTATTGTACAAGTAACTTAAAATTATATTTTAACCACAAATCTTGGTATCAGAATTCTGTCATATACCTTTGAAGTAGTGATGCACTGAAATTATTATTATTTTTTTTTTATTGAAACACGGAAAGTGGAAGTTTTCATTTATTGAAAACCAAATATTAGGTTTCTGTAATTAAATGTGGGTAATTGATCACATTATACTGTTTAGAGTGTTGTGTTCTTGGCTGAGAAATTAACAGTCATAGTTCCTCTCAAATTTCAGCTGAACAAATTTGACATATTACTAGTCTACCATCATTTTTGGTAACGGGGAAGTGTGTCCACACTGCTGACAATGTTTACTTGTTATAGCGGAAACAGATGCTGACAAAATCAAAACACATCAGAGAAATGCTAAATGACAGTACTAATACAGGTGCATCTCAAAAAAATTGAATATCTTACTTATAACTTACTTCAAAAAGTGAAACTTTCATATATTCTAGATTCATTACATGTACAGTAAAACATTTCAAAAGTTTTTGTTTTCATTTTGATGATTAGAACTTACAGCTCATGAAAGTCAAAAATCCAGTATCTCAGAATATTAGAATATTTCCTAAGGTCAATCAAAAAAATGAGTTTGCAAAACAGAAAAGTTCAAGTTCTTTAAAGTATGTTCATTTATGCACTTAATACTCAATTTATCCACCTTGGTCGGGGCTCCTTTAGCACAAATTCCAGCATCAGTGAGGTGTGCCAAGGAAGTGATCAGCCTGTGGCACTACTGAGGCACTATTGAGCCTTCAGCTCGTCTGTATTGTTGAATCGACTGTTTCTCATCTTTCTCTTGAAAATATCCCATAGATTCCATATGGGGTTCAGGTCAGGCATGTTGATTGTCCAATCAAGCACAGTAATATCATGGTCAGCAAACCACTTGGAAGTGGTTTTGGCACTGTGGGCAGGTGATAAAGTCCTGCTGGAAAAGGAAATCAGCATCTCCATAAAGCTTGTCAGTAGATGGAAGCATAAAGTGCTCCAAAATCTCTGGGTAGATGGCTGCATCAACTTTGGACTTGATAAAACACAATGGACCAACACCAGCAGATGTCACGGGACTCCAAATCATCACTGACTGTGAAAACTTCACACTGGACTTCAAGCAGCCTGGATTCTGTGCCTCTCCAGTCTTCCTCCAGACTCCAGACCTTGATTTCCAAATGAAATGCAAAATTTACTTTTATCTGAAAAGAGGACTTTGGACCACTGTGCAACAGTCCAGTTCTTTTTCTCCTTAGCCCAGGTAAGATGCTTCTGATGTTGTTTCTGTTTCAGAAGTGGCTTGGTAGCCCTTTTCCTGAAGACGTCTGATCGTGGTGACTCTTGATTCACTGACTCCAGCTTCAGTCCACTCCTTGTGAAGCTCTCCCAAGTGTTTGAATCGGCTTTGCTTGACAGTATTCAAGCTTGCGGTCATCCCTGTTGCTTGTGCACCTTTTCCTACCCAATTTCTTCCTTCCGGTCAACTTTGCATTTAATATGCTTTGATACAGCACTCCTTGAACAGCCACCGCTTTCAGTAATGACCTTCTGTGACTTACCCTTTTTGTGGAGGGTGTCAATGATTGTCTTCTGGACCATAGCCAAGTCAGCAGTCTTCCCCATTATTGTGGTTTCAAAGAACAAGAGATACCCAGAATTTATACTGTAGGGATGGTCATTTAATGAAACTCAAATATAAATATTCTAATATTTTGAGATATTGGATTTTTGACTTTCATGAGCTGTAAGCTCTAATCTTCAAAATTAAAACAAAAAAACTTTTGAAATGTTTTACTTTACATGTAATGAATCTAGAATATATGAGTTTCACTTTTTGAAACAAGTTACAAAAAAATGAACTTTTTCACGATATTCTGATTTTTTGAGATGCACCTATATATAGTAAGTGCACAGTGTCATTCACACAAATACAAAACACCATCATTGTAACACACATGACACTAAAATAATAAACATTAATTTAACAACTTTAGATGTAACAAAACCTAAAACATAAAATACAATACTGATAAGAAAAAAATAAGAAGAAACGGTTATTTCAACGAAAGATTGACTTTTTTCCACTGATGACTTGTTCTTTTTTGCTTCCAAAAAAGTGAATATAGGCTAACTATTTTAAAGTAAAATCACATTAAATGTAAGCTTAAATCTATTACAGTTATTCATCATAGTAAGGAAACATACTGTTCACACAATTCACAGGTTTTTACTGTAAAATATTTTTACAAAGTGTGCTCCTGTGTCTCCTAATGTCTTCGTTGAATATAAAAATGCTGCCAACCACATTGTCAGTCAACCATAACTTTTTACATGGAACATGATCAGATTCAACAGCACTTCCCCAATATCATCAAAGAAAGTTCTTTAGAAAGGAAAGGACCATTCTTTGAAGTCATTTGCAATATATACTAAAGTAAATGAGTTAAAGTCTGAATTTCCTGGTAATTACACAAGCCGTGTGCAAAATGAGCCCAGTAGCGGAATTCTGGTGTATTTAGTCAAATTTTAGTCCCATGCGCGGAGTGCTTTAAACCACTTGCATGGAAGCGAAACCCATGAATATGTCATCAAAGTGGCCGTCAAGAGAATTAGAACTCTCTTCCCACACTCTGCAGTCTGAACTGCTGCCCAGCTGCATTAAGTTGCTTTTCTCCATTCACTGCCTTGAAGCCTCTCACCACTGCTATTTTCCATGCCCTTTTATCTCTCCAGAGTGCATCTCAAAGTCCTATTATGGATCTACAGTTAATAAAAGCTTGGCCACAGAATGGATATATGCTCCTGTATATGCTGGAAGAGCCTACTTTTATACAGCCCCTCTGACCCACTTCTGACCCATGTAATATGCAAACAACTTTTCTCATGTTGAAGAAAATAACAATACAAATGTTTCTGCTTCCAGACACTGCCCCAGGAACGTTATTATTATTCAAATTTATTATATCAAGTGCTTAGTGCAGTTCATCAGGATTCAGAGAAAGCCTTTAGGGTTGGAGTGAAGAGTTGTTGAAGATGTTTGTTTTTGTATCTAGACTAATATTTGATGTTTCATAAGTGGAATGCATAAAGTTCCCTGATAATGTAATGTTCTTTTCTTAAAAATGTTTTGTTTTGATTTTGAGTGTTGGATTCAAGTCATTAATTTTAGGCAGGTGATAAGCCGTTTTAGTTGTATGCAAATATTGTATAGGCCTGCGATGGCTCAAAAAGTTCCCATTAATTGTCCATTGCTTGCTGTTTAATGCTGTTGGCAGAAGTAGTTCTAAGCACTAGCTACTGGTGTCTTTTATTCCTTCAAACAATGTTTCTTTTCTTGTTTTCCTTCCTTCAATAGTTTTACACATAAAAGGGCACTTTAAATTTGACTCCTGTAATGTTAATTAATAGTAATCTTTTAATGCAAGCAAAAAGCCTTTGGTGAAGGGGATAATTGAAACCCATGGGTTTTACAACTTGTTCTTACATGAGTCCTACTATGAAGAAGTACTATTTTTGTCCATGGCAATGAATTGCTCCAAAAACAAAAAACACAATTAAGTGTTTCGTGTTAATATATCTATATAATGATAATGATGCACTTTTAGTCAATTTTAAATATTTTAATGCAATAATTTTGATATTTATCTCAAATATAAGTGTTTTTAACTATATTAAGTTTGTTGAAAAGTGGGATTGAAGAGGAAATGACCATTTCTCCAGAGAAAACTCTGGAGTTTTCAATTCAAGAGTTTCAATTCAAATCTCTCAGCAATCATAATTTGATTATTCATTCTTTGACAAGAATAATCGCATGTCCACGTTTTCTGCTATTTATGAAAAAAAATCACATAGTTGACTCTTGAATGCTTATGTCATTACCTTGATAACAGGGAGAGCAGAAACCATTTTGGTTTGAAATGTTCCTCATGTTAAATATGTGTATATAGTATGTGTCTATTTACACAGTTTTTGAAATCATTCAACACTTGTGCTGCTTAACATTTTTGAGACGTTTTTTTAATTGTTTGCATAAATAGAATTTCAGTCAATCAGTTTAATACATCCTTGCTGATTAAAAGTATTCACATTTTTAAAAATAAAAACTTACCAATCCCAGTCTTTCGAAAGGTGGTGTATGTATTGCATTCATTTAGCTTGATTGATGGAAAGGCACTTGACTTAAACTTCCACTATAGTGAGATAAACTGAACAACCTTTTGGTACTACAGGATCTCTTTAAAGAGAACAATTATGAGCAGAACAGGCCACTTATCGATTCTGAAAAGTAACTTGTAGTGTTGAAGAGCTGTTGTGCACACACAAGCCGTGAGTTTTTTTTTTTTTTCATACTCAACTAATTATGCTTTGTGTTTCCTTGCCAACTCGACCTGGCAGTTTAACCTTGCGTACCGATGTGGTTAAGACTAAGAGGTAATGAAAATGATTCAAAATAAGTTCTAGAACATTCTGCAACATTTTTCGTCAAAATGATTCAGTAAAACTCCAGTATCACAACAGACTGCTCTTAAATAAGAGCAGACTGTGTGAGTGATTAAGCTGCTAAAATAGTCAGAAAAGATGGAGGATCTGATTGATTCTTCATAATGTGTCTATTTTTAGTCTGAGTGAGATTTTATTTTTTGTGCCTACTCAACATACTGTAGTTTAAATTCCCACAAGTGAAATGAAAACCCTATTCATCGGTTTGTTCAAAACGTTATTGAAGTGAACTGCAGTAAATGATTTCAAATATAGTTTTAGTGCTCCCTGCCATCCAACATTTAAAATGTTCAGATACCTGAGCAGGGGTTGTAAAGGTCAGAAGCACATCATTCACAGATGAATTTCATCATCTCAAGTGGGAGAGATTTGAGCAGCATGTGGAAAATGAAAAAAAAAAAAAAGGAATTTAATCAGCTGCTGTCTGTTTTGCTGTTATTCAGATTTAATATGAGTGTTGGGACTCAGTGATGCATAATGTATGTTATTTTTCACACCAAAAAACAAAACTGCTGCCTCCTATCTTTAGGATAGATTCATTGCTTTATTCTTCACCCCTCAACAGGAATACATTCTATTTTAATCGCAGGAGGCCATTTTGTATGAAAGTGTTCAGTTAATTACACAACTCAGTGGCTTCGGTATAGGCTGCACATTTTCTCATTAGGAAACACAGGGAGCCTGGACTGAATACTCATGAGGTTATTAGTTTAGCGAACTTAATTTAATCTCAAGAAAATTGTTTATACCTGGAATTCTGATCCTGCCATCGCCATATCAACCTTTTACATTAGCTACATTAGACACAAGTCACCATGATTATTATAAGCTAAATTTGTGGTTGAAATCACAATGTTTTAGATTTTACCCACACCAGCAGGTGAGCATTTGGGAATTAAAACCCTTTCATGAAACAGATTTCTGCTTGTCTTGAGCATTTTGAAGAACTGATTAGCATTTTCTGCTTGTTAAGTTCAAAATATTAAGGAATATCAAACAAGCATTTGGAATTTTAATGAAAGGAAGTAGGATTACAATAATTATATTTACTTTACATTTTATCATATTTAATTAACCTTTTTTTGATCAAGATGGAAGAACATTTCATTTCCTAGAATATATTACCTGTGTTCTTTGAATTCCAATCAGATAATCTTGCCAAGGTCTGCAGCTCTACCATTGGCAAAGGCATAACAGCCAACATGGATCACATGTGCCTTGATAACCAATCACATCACAGCTTTGACATCATTGAATTTATCTCTGAATTGTGTGACAGTCAATCACTGTGTGAAAATTGGTCAAAAAAAAATCGGAAAATCTGTTTGCGGATACCATAGAAATAAATGAGTAAACTGAATCCTGCCTGTTGCAAAATTGTCTGACTTATTTTATAAAACCGTTTTTTTCAGGGTAAATAGATCAATCCAAAAATAAATGTTTAATGGCAAACATGTTAAAGATTAGCCGGTAGGCTGTCGATTCATTAAATGATAAGCTGTTTTCCCCCAAGAGTTTATTCAGTGTAGTGAAGCCTCTCTTTCAATGACATCCATTCAAAAAAATGGCCTCCTGTCTCCTGACTGCAGCATTGCTCTTTTTAAAGCAGCTTCATTCCATTTCAATGAATTCATCTTCCTGTTATTCATATCAAATTCTAATTCAATTTCCTGTAGGCGTGTCCAGTTTAATTCAAATTCACACTTAAAAAATTGGAAAGGAGCCGGTTCTTCAATTCTGAATTTTGCACAAACCTGCAGCCAGTAGGTTGGCTCATAAGACGGCACTGAAAGCGGTGCCATTTTGAGGAACCCCTCAGAAGATATGTTAGGTCAGTATAATGAGACCATATAGCCTTGTCAAAACTGTCCACACTTATTCTCACCCTTGGTTCAAAGTGAGGATATTTCCTCTGAGGATAGAAGATTCTTCACTCAGGGTTAGCATCTGTTCTGCTAGAAAGCATGTTGCTTCATGAAAATAGAGTGAGTCATATATTGTCATTTATTTTGACTAAAAGAGGTCAAGGTCACAGCAATCAGATGAGACAAGAGCACACTTGTATGACTAGGAAATAAGATCAAATGAAAATAGCAGCACAGGAAATATTGAATTCAAATGCACAATGCTTCAGCATTTAGCCTCAGTGGCCATTACAGTTTCTGGTGCAGCACAGTGGTGAGAAAATTAAGAACAAATTTAAATCAGAACAAATAAAGATTTAAATTAAAATTCAACATAATATTCTATGTTATGTTTATCATATTTAATACATATGTTAACACTTTAATAGGGACCAATTCTTACTATTAGCTAGTTGCTTATTAGCATGCCTATTATTAACATATTGGCTGTTTATTAGTGCTTATAAAGCACATATTCTGCATGACCATATTCTGCATCCCCAATCCTACCCAATACCTAACCTTAACAACTACCTTACTGACTATTTACAAGCAGCAAATTAGGAGTTTGAGGCAGAATTCGTAGTTAATGGTTTGTTAATTGGACCTTAAAATAAAGTGTGACTATATATGACTATATATATATATATATATATATATATATATATATATATATATATATATATATATATATATACACAGTACAGGTGCATCTCAAAAAATTAGAGTATCATGAAAAAGTTAATTTTTTGTAACATTTCAAAACGTGAAACTTTCATATATTCTAAAGTAAAATATTTCAAAAGTTTTTTGTTTTAATTTTGATGATTAGAGCTTACAGCTCATGAAATTCAAAAATTCAGTATCTCAAAATATTAGAATATTTCCTGTGATCAATCAAAAAAAGGATTTGCAAAACAGAAAAGTTCAGGTTCTTTAAAGTATGTTCATTTATGCACTCAATACTTGGTCGGGGCTCCTTTAGCACAAACATTCCAGCAAGTGATCAGCCTGTGGCACTGCTGAGGCACTATTGAGCCTTCAGCTCGTCTGTATTGTTGGATCGACTGTTTCTCATCTTTCTCTTGAAAAATACTGACAAACTGCGCAAATCCACGTTCATTATCAGCGTGGTTTTGCGCAGCTTGTCAGTGAACAATGGCTCTGTGTAGTAAATGCTGCTCAATGTGAAATCACGCACGTGATGGCATTTACCGCTGATTACAGAACCGGCTTTACTGACAAGATGCGCATTAAATATCGTCCGATGTTTATCGTGCATCCCTACCAAAATCTCCTGGTAGCCGGCTGCATTGACTTTGGACTTGATAAAACACAATGGACCAACACCAGCAGACATCACGGCACCCCAAATCATCACTGACTTTGGAAACTTCACACTGGACTTCAAGCAACTGATTCAGGCCCAGTCTTCCTCCATTCCAGACTTACTTCATAAATGAAATGCAAAATGTACTTTTATCTGAAAAGAGGACTTTGGACCACTGTGCAACAGTCCAGTTCTTTTTCTCCTTAGCCCAGGTAAGATGCTTCTGACGTTGTTTCTGTTTCAGAAGTGGCTTGGTAGCTCTTTTCCTGAAGATGTCTGAGCGTGGTGACTCTTGATGCACTGACTCCAGCTTCAGTCCACTCCTTGTGAAGCTCTCCCAAGTGTTTGAATCGGCTTTGCTTGACAGTATTCTCAAGCTTGTGGTCATCCCTGTTGCTTGTGCACCTTTTCCTACCCAATTTCTTCCTTCCAGTCAACTTTGCATTTAAAGGCCAATTCACACTACACAGACAAACACCAACAAACAAGTTGGCTCAAGTTGGCTGTTGGATTTAGAATTTTATGATAAATAACTGTCATGTTCACACTGCCCCAACAAACACCAACAAACTTCGAGTCACAGAGTGTCAAGTAACACTGTGTCTACACCAGACGCGACAGTTGTCGCATTGCGCCGCATCCAGTGTAGACAGCGTCACTGATTATAATCAATAGAACCTCATTGTATTTTGTTGTCGCACCGCGTCGTGCCGGTGTAGATCTGACTGGGGAAGAAACTGATGATCCTGTAACCACAATCAGAATTTTACTGATATTAATGTTTTTGTGAGTCATTCTTCACCTGAAAAGATGGCGAATAAAACGAAAGAGGCCGTGGATGAAGCACGCTTTGTGAAATATGCGCATCGTCATGGCAACAGTTCAAGGCCACATCAGATTACGTCAGAGTTTGTTGTAGTTTGTTTGAAAATCATTTCACACTGCTCAGACATGCCACGACCCAACAAACGTCGATTAAGCACGTTCAGTCGGGGTGAAAACAAACGCCAACAAACGCCGAAACGGGTAACACACTGATCCAACAAACTCCAACAGACTAGTTTGTTGGCATTTGTCGGTGCAGTGTGAATTGGCCTTAATATGCTTTGATACAGTTGTTGTTCTTCGCAGTTCTTCACAATTGTTTGCAAATGTCCAAAAAAAAAAAAAAAAAAAAAATTTGTTCAGTAGTCTTCTCAAGGCTGATGATGATGATGAAAAAAATTCTGCAACTAACCAGAATACAGTAAACCAGCCTGAAAATGCATGAAGAATATAATTTTCTTGGTGGTGAATATTTTTCATAACAATAATTTCTGTTTCCTTACTCATATAATATATTCAGCGAACTGGAATAACTTTGGCGAAATATTACATTCTTTTCAAGATAAACATTTACACAAAGTCTAGGGGAATTGCTTTATTTCTGTGGATGCAGAAACCCTTGACTCACAACTAGTTACTCTAAGACTATATAACCTTGAGCCCATCCATGCTAATCCCTTTGGGTCATTACATATACAACCTCCATCCCTAAATCTCTTTACATATGGTCCAGGCCTCCTGTCCATCTCTTTCTGCTATTTAACATCTTTACAAGTTTGCTTCCACAGCATCCACCAATCACTCTTTCAATTCCCTTTATGCTCAGCTTTAGACTTTATCTGTCCAAACAGCTGCCAGTGCGAGGGTGAGGGTGAGGTCTGTTCCACTCTCCCGTGCACCTCTGCTTTCTCTGACAAACAGATGGATCTGTCCGTTTCTCTGTATGCAAACCGTCATGGGGTGAGGCCAGAGAACAGACAACAGGCTGATACCTGGGGTGCATCCCAAGCAGTTTTTCTGACAAAGCGAGAGGCAGCTGGAGACATTTCCTAGTCTGTGGGAGGTGTGAAAAAATACTTACAGGTGACTTTCCAACTCATATCAACACATTCATGAGGAAAAGTCACTGTTGTGGTTATTTATCCAGAACTGCCAAAAAGTCACTGGTGTGCCATATTGAAATGTCACTTTGATGTCGACCTCATTTTGGAGTATTACAATCAGGAAGGCCAAACTTTAAAAAATGAGTGTTTCATACAATAAAAGTGGACAATTGTTTTACTTTACAGCTCGAAAAAATGACAAAACCACCACCGTTTGCTGTATATTGCTGTTCATTTATTAGAGGTTTAATTGTATTATACTGTATATCTAATGCATTTGCATCAGATGTGATAATACTGAAAGTTGTGAAAATGTTGACAGATTTCTCTGAACTGAGGTGAGAATCACAAGAGAAACATTTTGGAGTTTCGCAGATAAAAGTCACAACAGCACAGTTCCCTCATAAGACTGCCTTACTCAATTTCATCTTATTAAACCAGCATACTTTCCTCATTTTAGGTTTGTTAGTCACAGCTATGCTGCTAATACCACACTAGAGAATCTATTATAATGTTTGAAGTTTATTTGGAGACTTTATTTGGGTATTTCTGGATCAATTTGGCATCACCGCTGTCTTGTTTCGAGATAATTACAGAGCCAAA
Organism: Tor tambroides; assembly: GCA_021397915.2. Classification (NCBI taxonomy): domain Eukaryota; kingdom Metazoa; phylum Chordata; class Actinopteri; order Cypriniformes; family Cyprinidae; genus Tor; species Tor tambroides. The sequence continues at coordinate 22,924 of JAFVLL020033506.1, read as the reverse complement.
GATGCGAAAAGGTGCATCATCATATTTGTTTAAAAGTAATTGGAAAATTAACTATTCTTTCATAACAGCATACCTGTCTGCTTTAATGTTTGTTGCACCGTAATGTCTATACTCCCTTTGTTCTTGTTTTTTTTTCCCTCCATCTTTTGTCTGTTTGTAATTATCGAACCCACCAGCTCTGTTCTACAGTGCTCATTTGCATATCCATGTTCCATATGCTATTAAAGCCTGCCTCAGTGCCTGCTTGCACTTTGCTGAAAAAGCTCATTTATAGTGGGAAGAATTAGTTTGTAGACCTTTTGAAAATATCTGGATATCTGATTAGAGCTGAGCGATACAATGAATATAACAATATAAAAATAGAGAATATTGTGTATATTGTAATAATGTTAAAAGTGTAGCATATAAAGACATATGTCAATTTCATCTCTGTTGAGCTTGAGCACCAAACCCAAGTTTCTGAATTGGTACCATATTTAAATGTGGTGTTGAATCTGAAAATGCAATGATTGACAGCGATAATCATGGTAATGGATGAGACAGAAACATCTGATACTGAATGTCAGAATCATGCATACTAATACTCCTGCTACTTGTTCTTTGTGTTTCTTTGTTCTTTATGTCTTTCTTTGTTCATCATAGAACTCACTTTGTTGTTGCAAACAACCACAACTTGTTTTCATATTTTTTATATTTGGTGTATTTATATTGGTATCTTTAAGTAAATATGATTTTAAATGTTCATTTTGTATTCATGTAGCAAAAAGTTGTCTCTATAAGAACAAAACCTTAACTCAGTTGAGCTGAATAACACTATTGTTTTCTGTAGAGCGGCTTTATAGCTGAATTTATCTTGTTGAATTGATGAATTTTGCAACATTTGACACTGTTATTAAAATGATCATTTTAACTTTTTTTTAATCATTTCTATGTAACTAGACTAATAACACACAAATAACAGTATTTTTCACATTTTTATTGACTACAGTGAATAATCATTCACAGTGGAGGGTGAAGAATTCAAGTAAAGCCTTGAATTTTACTTACAGACCCTCCTTTAGCTGCAAAACCTCCACTAAACATTTTCTGTAGCTTTCCCATTCATCTCAATGGCAGCTGCTTGCCTTGGCTCCTTTAATGAAACGCTATTTCGTTTAGCTATTACGTACATCTGTGTAAGTGCTGAACAACGATAAAGTGAACCTTAATCCTTCATTCAGGACTGAAGTTTGCTTTGAAAACAATCTGCAAAATGAATACATGTAAATGCCTGCGTCCCTTTCAGCAATTCTGAGACAAAGTTATTTTTACTCTACTACAATTTAACTGCTGACAAAATGTGCACTGCGAGAAGTATTTGAAAGCTCGCTGAGCTGTGCTTGTTTTATATTTTTAGCTGACTAGATTGTGGATCAATCTGATTCCATTTCCTTTCCCTCTTGGGCAGGTAGTTAGGACCAGCAGTTGACTAGGATCTATTATAGTAGTGCAGTTTGTGTTGTTGTTGTTGTAATTTGAGTGACTCTCTTCCATCAGCACTAGTAGGGTGCATATTGACATTGTAAATGCTTCACTTGTTTTAGCTTCTTGTTAGAAGATGTAAGATTGTGTATGCACTGTAGACTGTGTTAGATCCAATTCACAATTCAGTGAGAACTGCTAATTATGAATGAGTGAGTGAATGAATGATGCATTTATATAGCGCTTTATTGTGTATTGCTGTACACCCAAAGCGCTTTACAATCATGTGGGGGGGGGGGTCTCTCCTCAACCACCACCAGTGTGCAGCATCCACTTAGATGATGCTAATAACTGCTAATTATGTAAACTTAATTAGGGAAACAACAACAACAAAAAAAAAAAAAACAGCAACTGAATCAAGTTTATCAAATTTAATTGTCACCATGATTTTTTTCTATATATTCTGTGCTATTCTTAGCATTTCGTTTTGATGTTTGTCTAGCAATATAAAACAATTCTAAAAATTGTTTATTTTCCTTACCCTCATTAGCACTTTTTTTCTTCGATTTTAAACATAAACCCCACATTTTTTGTTATATTTCTGCTTTAAAAAGGGGGGTAAAAAACGGGGCCATTGGGAAATAAACTTAAGATTTTTTTTTTTTTGCTTCTCAAGTCAATTTGTTGTTTTAAGGATTTTAAAATAATTTAACTGTAAAAGTGATATTGTGAAAATTAAAACCATTCTTTTTTGTTTATAATTTATATGTAAGCCTACATTTAATTAACTTGACTCAGCTAGACCGTGTAACTTGAGACTTCATTAAAGTTTTTTTTTTTTTTTTTTTTTCCCCATCACGACTTGAGACTTGATGTACAATACAATCTATCATTACTTGGAGCAATGTTTGATGTTTTATGAGAAATAGGATCTATTCACCAACCTCTTAATCTCCAAAATGAAGAAAAAGGAAGAAATGTAGAAAATCTCATTTGCTTAAAATTCATTAGGAACAGAAATGTAGCCAGCATTCATCTAAACACAGTACTTCAGCACACTTGTGAATAGACTTCTTTTACAGGCACATCTGAGGCTTAACAGGAGAGCAGCTTCATGTACTAATAAATGTGGTGAAGAAGATGATTCATTTCCATCAAGTCGGTCTTAACCTCAGGCTACCCTTGCTTTTACATTCACTTTATTAAGTCAGTGTGAATAACCATGACCAAATGTAATAGAGGGTGCCAGCAAACAGTCTGCTAATACAAACCCAATGGCTCAATTGTCATGGGCCTATTCAGTCTGTGAGATTTTGCTTAAAGAAAGAAAACAAAAAGACACGCATCTGTTAGTTTGCTGTGTCCTTCCCTATGGACTGCATATCGGCTAGAGGATGATGTCTAATTAGACTAATTTGTGAACAACACTTTGTAAACTGGAAACTGAAATGTAGTATATAACAATAAAACAGTATATTGTTGTAATTAACTTTTAATCAATGCCAAGCATGATGCAGTACAGAGTGACTTCTGTGGTAAACAATTGACATTAATAAAATTTGCTTATTTTACTGTAAATATAAATTATGCTAAAGGAGGCATTCATATATTTTTTTCCCCTATTTAGTATCATGATGAAACATGACACGCACGCACGCACACAGTGAGCTCAAAATGTATTTGAATGAAGCCACACTAAAAAAAAATAAATGAATGTTCTTATGAAGTTATATTTTTTAAGTTTCTAATAATAAAAAGGTAAGACATATTGTTTATGTGAACTTGAGAGGAACCAATTTATGCAAAATTATCATGCCAGATGATTAAAAGTAATTGCAAAAATGGCTCAGAAAAGTAAAGTTGTTTCATATTTTGTATCTTATGCAAAGACTTTCAGACTGTTTAAGTGTCTTAAGGGCCTAAAAGTGTAAATACTTTTTGGGGCCACTGTACTTTGAAAGTTTCATCATCAAATAGATGATGTAAAAAATTTTACAGCCTGGAATATGTAAGTGCTGTATGATGATTTTTTTTTCATATAAAAAGGAAAAAGTGTTCAGTTTGATTAAGTTCATTGTTTTCCCTTTTTTTTATGTGTATTCATACTAATTTCTCTTAAAACATTTGTGAATCCTCACAAATGAAAGGAAACTATCAGAATGAAAAATGCCTCTTCTTTTGACCTGAAATGGTTCAGAATTTTGTGGTTCATACTAACTTGCCTAATGATCATCCAGCACACGGATGCTGGAAGCCATTTCCTGTGCTCTCATTTCTAATTACATGCAGTATTAATTTTGAGACTTTGTGGTATTGATCAGCACTTTATCTTTTACTACGTTTCTGTGCCATTTATTATCCTGACTGTCTGGACCTTTGCAGCACTCTCCTCCGAAGAGCCCCAGGGCTGAATAAACACCTGAGCTAGTTTAGTTATGGAAGATGAAAATGTAGATGATGGCAGAATCCCCGGTGCATTACAAAAATAAAAACCACAAAAAAAGCTTCTCTGTAAGGTTATACTGATTTATGTAATTTTTTTTAGTGTACATTTAAACTGAAGCCCATTCTGGACTGCTTCCATTTAATAAAAATTTGATTTCTTTTTATAGTTGAAAGCATCAGTGATTGTATCCGTTTGGAAGCTGCCAGTCATCATTATGTAGATTGTGATCAAATATTATAATGCTGCTCTCAGTAGGTGGCTTTTGAATTGAATTGTGTGGAGAGCTACAGGAGGTGTTTCCCCCAGCAGTTGTTTGTATTAAATTGATATTTGATATTATTTGTGGTAAAGTCTCTGCCTGAGTTTAATGGAAGAGTAGTCAGACCAAAGAGAGTGTATAGGAGCACAACCTATTATCAATAACCTTTTTATTCAGTTGTAAGATATTTGCCTTAATAGAAAGGCTTTTGTTTACTGTTTACATACATAATTACATAAAAGAAGAAAGAAGGCTATTATGTTCACCAAGGCTGTATTTATTTGATGAAAAAAAGTAAAAATATCAATAGTTTGACATTATTACAATTTAAAATAAATGTTTTCTATTTCAATATCATATATTAAATATGTTTATTAAATTTTCAGCAGCCATTACTCCAGTCTTCAGTGTCACATTACCCTTCAGAAATCATTCAATACTGTATGCTGATTTAATATTTTCGTTTAAACGCTGATACATTTTTAGGATTATTTAATGAATATAAAGTTCAAAAGAGCAACATTTATTTGAAATAGAAATGTTGCAACATTGTAAAAACGTTTGCTGTCAATTTTGATCAATTTATTGCATCCTTACACAATAAATACTATTGAATACTAAAAAATAAAAATACCAAAACTTTTGAATGGTTGTGTGTGCATATATATATATATATATATATATATATATATATATATATAAACAAAATGACACAACATCAAATATTGTACTCACCTTTATGGATTAGTTTCCTTGATTACAGTACATAATATGATATTTTTAAAATGTCAAATTATAAAGTCTTGTTTATTTCAGTGGGATGTGTTAATGGTTGTAACTCACACACTGTTTACACATTTAAATGAATTAAACCCCATATTAATAGTATTTTAGGCTCAGCTGGACACAATGGTAGTCTGTTGACATATTTCTTTAAACATGGTAGCACAGGCAGTGATGTTAAATGAGAGGGAGAGCAATTGTTACTGTCCTAGTGCAGATGTTTAAACATTGGGCTTCCGTTTGAGAGCCATGTTAATGCAATCAGAGCATGAAATGTAACAACAATATCCGTAGATGAGTGACTGAAGCGCCTGTGAGAGAACAAGGCAGTTGGCTTCTACATTAGCATTACATTAAGGGTTTATTCAGCTCCCTTTCCTCCACCGTCTGCCATTCCTCTGATTTATTGTGCTAATGTGTTATCATCACTTGGACTCGGCTGTAATCATGTGTCATCTGGCCGATTAATGAGTCGATATGGCCGGCTAAAGTCTTCAAACATTTGATCATTCACTTCTTTTTGAATCACAGGGGAAGCCTGTCAAGTGAGTCTGTAAACAATCAAGGTTTTTCATTATCCGCAGAAAAATAATCCATTCTAATAATCCGTCTATTCAGTGTGGTAATGAATGAACCGAGTATTGTGAGAGACTGATGACTTTTTAAGGATCATAAAGCAATCCAGAGGGACGAAGCAAGGCCGGATTATTCAAAAGTGTTTTAATTTATTAGGAAATTCTGAGAGAAGGACTTCCCTTATCAGTGCCGACGCTTCAGTCTAAATGAGATTCTTTTGACATTTCATTTGCCCCCATGGAACAGCAGCTAAAATTGCAGCAGTTGAACCCCCTCCTCCGGATGTCATTTAGAAATATCATTTCCCATTTTGGGGAGAGAGAAGAAAAAAATCTGAGGTTACCATCGCCATGTGAGTTATTATCTGCTATGTGAAGTCTATTGAAGGGGGGGTGATTTCGTATGGTACAACGAACAGCACTCGAGAATGGTGTTAATACTGTATGTAGGAAAATATAGATACACATGCATATAGAGATAGAGACAGACAGGATGATAGATTAATTTGCACATGTTTATTTTAATGTACATGTTTGTATGACTCTATGAATATCTCATGACTCTCATACACACTGACTGTCTACATTGTAAAAAAAAATAAATTTTCCAACCTTGGATCATGGCAAATTACATTGGCTATGAACAAATAGCAGTCCATGGATGTATTATAGAAAACACTGCAGTATGTTTATTTCTTATGAAACCATTTCCAGTCCAGATGACTGTATGACCTCTTATGCACTGGATGTGTCATCCCATGTATTTTAAATAAAGGATGTGTGGCCTCTGTCTGTAACCGTTAATAAAATGGCACCAGTCATAATGTGTTCTTTTCAATGATGACACAAGCTTTTAGAATTCATGCTTTTGCTTCTGAGTGAGTGGAAAGTTCTGTTTGTTCTGATGACATGAATATTTGATGGTATACTTAAGGTAGACTTTATAGACAGTCCAGTTTGCTGTAAAATCAGAAAAATGGCAAAAAAAAATTATATTTTTAATATAAAGTATATAGAACATGCACTACTGTGCAAAATTCTTAGGTTTTAAGCCAGTTATTTCTGTCTTTTGCTGTAGTGTGTCAGTAGGAAATGTCAGTTTACATTTCCAAACATTCCTTTTGCCATTAATCGTAATAATCCAGTGAGATGCATGCACAAGTAGTCTGACAACAGCCAGTGCTCCACACAGAGATCTGATCTCACCATCATCCAGTCTGTCTGGAATGAATTGAAGAAACAGAAAAAATGAGACTTGAGGTTTATTCAAGTGTCTTGGAGACGGTGCCACAGTTCTTCTAGTCTGTCTCAGTTTGTTCTGTTTCTTCATGTCTTCTCAGACAGACTGGATGATGATGAGATCAGATCTCTGTGATCTCAGATCTCTGGCTGTTGTCAGACTCCTTGTGCATACAAAAATCTCACTGGATTATTAGTTATTGGCAAAATGAATGCTTGGAAGGTCACACTTTATTTTAAGGTCCAATTCTCACTATTAACAAACCATTAACTATGACTTTTGCCTCAATAAACTCCTAATTTGCTGCTTATTAATAGTTAGTAAGGTTGTTAAATTCAGGTATTGGGTAGGATTAGGGATGTAGAATATTTTCATGCACAATATGTGCTTTATAAGTACTAATAAACAGCTAATATGTTAATAAGCAGCATGCTAGTAAGCAACTAGTTTATAGTGAGAACTGGTCCTTATATTAAAGTGTTATCATTTGGAAATGTAAACTGATATAACACTGAATGTAACACTTTTGCACTGTAGGGTATATTCTGATGTTATTTTGCATTGTGACATTATTTTGATGACAATAGAGTTGTTTAGTCATGACCTTAATTTGCAATCCAATCTGGAAGGCTGTTTTTGTTCCTTATGTCTTTAGGTGTTTTTATATTTGTGGTATGGCTATATGTAATTTATTTTGCAGAAGAAAATGTAAATGTGTCTTCAAGAAATGTTAACCACAGACCTAATTTTACTCATTAAAAACCAAAAAAAAAAAAAAAAAAAAAAACACTAAAAAAACCCATTAGAAATTCTAGAAGGAACCCTTGGGTCGAAAATGCTAATTCTGGTCCAGGTCAGCTCTATTAGGTACTATTTCTCCCTAAATTCTCATTACCGTGATGCATCTGAGCAATTTAATGCTCATTTTTCTCAATGGTGATTCTCATTAGATTCCTATTACTTTAGACTCCTATTACCTAATTCCACTATTTCTTTACTGTATAACAATGATGAGAATCACTACAATACAATGATTCTTTTTAAATTAAATTAGCTTAAAAAGAGTACAACAAATACCACTATGATGTATGGATTTATATCGCTATATTAAATAAATAATATAAAATAAATATAAATTATATATATATATATATATATATATATATATATATATATATATATATATATAATAGTGATAATGTTGTTTGTATGAAAGGAAATAGTTTTTTTTGGGGGGGGGGGGGGGGGAGAATATTGACATGGACATGAGATTACATCAGATTCACCCAGTTGTTGTTCTATCATGAAGAGCATCTAGTTCAAATCTCTTGGCATATATTCAGCTCTGTCGTTTTAAGAGCAACAGAAGTTTGACCCCTGAAGGGTAACTATCTACTCTCTTCTCCAAAGGGAAACCAGAAGAGGCTGTGCTCTGCACGGGGTGCTTGATCTGTTGGAAGGTGGAAACTGAGTAGCTCAAACTGAGCTGGAAAAAAAAAAAGAGTGAACATAATTAGTAGGAACAAAGCTTACAGCAGGAACCCAGGTTTTCCCATGACTCCTTTACTCAACTTGATCAAGGCTGACAAATCGAAGCCAAGTGTAGTGTGCAGCTTGAAAGGCCGAATCACAGCACTCTTGCTTGTTTCATAGTGCCTCATATTAGTTACTAGGGGGCGCTGTTTAGAATTCGACTGTGAGTTGTTTATGATTGGTGTGTCCTGAGAGGTGTAATACTGTAAGCCACCATCCACTTGATACTGAATGCTACTGAGGCTCTTACATTCTGCCTTACTTTTACATTAAAAAAATAAATAAAATTAAATTGCAATAAAGCAATTAAAAAAAAAAAACATAAAAAGGTGAGGTAACATTTTAGTATTTATTTTCATACTGTATTAACAAATAATATTTGCACATAAAAAAAAAAGGGGGCAGTAAAGAACCCGAATAGCTGTTTGGGCTTTACTGTTATAGCATTGAAAGATCCTAATCTCTCTTTAGCTAACACACTTTAACAACCGCGACCAGAAATGAAATATGTTATTGAAAATCACAGTGATACCAAGCAGAGGAAGCTCTGCTCATAGCTTTATCTCTGAGCAGCATATCCTATTGAAAAATCTTTAGAGAGGGAAGGACGGTAACCATATTTCAGCCTAATTTCTTGAAAAGGGAAACAGGACTATAAATGACAAAAGAAACAATAACAGAAGGCAAAATAAATGGCCCCTGTAATTATGCCTGGAGACGGTGCCAGCCTTGGCGATAATTACAAAATTAACCTGAGATCTTATTCATCTGGCAAGTGAAGAATACAGTGTTTGTTCCGTTCTATCAAGATTTCATATTTCTAATTGGAAAACAAAAATAATGCTGTTTTGGGAGAAGCGTATTTGACCTTTCATGTGTTTGACATTCTCTATTCAAGGATAAAAATCATCTGTGGTCTCAGAAATGCCATCTGTCTCAGCTGCCATCAGTGACATGCACATTTAAGTCAACATGAAATGCAGTTCGCTTCCCATTTTATTTCTGTTATCTGACTTCTTTCCAATTCAAACAGGAGATTCAGAGGGAAAAAAGTAGAGTGGAGATGTATTCTGTCCATTGGGAATTGATTGGATGGTGAAAACAGATTGTAACCAGAGGTTAAAAAATTAAGTGGAATTTGTCATGCTCTTGTGAGCAAATGTGAGATGTGTACAATTTGGTGTTTTGTCAATTTCATTTTTAAAGAATTCACACTATGTTGCTGAAACAATTCTGTTAAATGTTTAAACATTTAGCAGGTGTTTTATGATTTTATGATATAAAATATGAATTTGCTGTTTAAAATGAATAGTTAATCAACAAATGAAAATTTTCTGTTAATTTACTCACCCTCAGGTCATCCAGGATGTAGATGAGTTTTTTTGTTGTTGTTGTTGTTGTTGTTTTTTTTTATTGGAAAAGATTTGGAGTAATTTAACATTACATCACTTGCTCACCAATGGATCCTCTGCAGTGAATGGGTGCCGTCAGAATGAGAATCAAACAGCTGATATAAACATCACAATAATCCACACAACTCCAGTCCATCAATTAACGTCTTGTGATGTTTGTGAGAAAGAAGTTATTAACTTCAAATCATTGATTCTGGCTAAAATGCAAGTCCTTTATCCATAATGTTGCTTTCTCTCATTTGTTATGTTATATCCAATGTTATGTAATGTTATATTTCTCCAGATCTGTTCAGATGAAGAAATAAACTAATCTACATCTACATCTTGGATGGCCTGAAAGTGAAGGCCTAGGTATACTTCGTTTACTTCGTATACTTCCTACGTCGAACGCGTAGCCTTTCAAAGTATACTCCATTTGAAGTTGTACACGAACGCAGGCGGTCGACACATGCGCATTAGAAAGCTTCATTCATGTTCAGTGTCTGCTCTATTTTTCCCCGTTAAGTCATGACTGATAACAAATATTTTTAAACTCTTTTAAACCAAAGCTGAGCTGTCTCATACCCTCTCGCTCATGAGCGCTCGTCAGTGTGAGAGTCTGTTGCAGTCTCCGCTATTTTGTTGGCGTTGTCCGTCTCTTTAGTTTCGTTTTCTACTGTGAAGCAACGGCCCGGGACAGTGTTGCCACCATGTGGGAAAACATGATTACTGCAAAATAAATTAAGTGCGCATGTGCGACCTGAGTGTACAAAGTACGCGTGGTTACAAAAAAAAGGGGGGTGCGCGTACAGTATGCGCGTACTGTTCTGATGACGCAATTCGCGTCACGCACACTGTACGCTGTCCCTCGCGTACTCGTAAAAAGTGAAGTATACTTTGGCCTTGAGTATGTTTGTTTTTAAGCAAATTTGCATTTTTGAGTAAACTGTTTCTTTAATCCTTTAGGGTTGACAAACACTATCAAGTGGCTTTGATTTAACTACTTTAATGTAGTTTTTTTTAACTTTTTTTTTGGAGCTTGTCAGTATAAATAAGCAGAATAATAATACAAAATAATACAGGGTCTGAACACCAGAGTAGATAAACAATGACCAGGTGTGCATACGTTTTTCAGCCTGGTTCTCATTAGAGCACTTGGAGATTTGTGACTCATTAAATAAAATCAAAATAAAATAATTAATAATGGTGATACTATTGCACTTTATTTATTTTGTATTTTTTAAAAAGATAATAAACAAAATAATAGAGTGTGATGATAATACTGTTATATTTTAAAATAAGCCAGTATTAAATAAAAATACAATTATTTTATAGTACACTTTAAAATACAATGCTAATATTTTATTTATTTATTATTTATTTTTATGTGAATTTTCATCATTTTCAAACCTAAAATTTATTTTTTCTTTTATTTTGGTGGGCTGCTGGCAAGTATTGCTGCCAAGTGATGAGCGTAAAGCACGTCAGTGAATGAAATGTCAGTTTTGCATTTTGCTGTGAAACCAGATTTATGCTTTCAGTCTGAATGGAAATCTTATACAGTATTACAGTTAGTCAATTTAAAACTGCAATGAGCAATCTAAACTTATTTACGCAGCATATTTTTTATTTTGGTTGCACACGTGCATCTATGCACCACTTATGTGCACCCCTGACAATAACACAATTTTCATTTTTTCACTTCAGTATATAATGCTTATAGAAGGTGATTTTTCTCAGAAGATTTGATCCTTTGCAGATGCCTCAGCCACATCAGTATTCTTACGGGGTAAGATTTCCATACTTTGTATAATTTCTTGCATTCAGTTGTACTTTCCAAGAATATGTCATACCATGATACAAAATGTAGTCATAATCCATAATTCATATTAGAAGATTTCAAATGACAGAGCAAAAGTTCATCACAGTTAGCATCTTGAAGCATCAAACTGTCATCCTAAAAGCTGTAGTTCCCTAGGCTTGGAAAAAGGACAAACTCTAAATTGCTCCCTGTGAAAGCTGTTAGGTGAGTCTGTAATTCTTCACCAGCTGTGAAAGTGGATGTTGAGGGGGGACAGTCTGGGATTTTGTCTCTATTCATACGTCAAATGAAATGATGCTCAAATCTGCAGGTAGATGCACAATGTGCAAAGTAATATGTTGCTGCTCATGCAGTTTGCATAGAGATGCTTATTTCTTATGCCTATGTAAATTTTATTCTAAATAATACATATTTTAAGAGCGTACTCTACCGTAAACTCTTATATTCCAACTTTCTCTGTTTTTCAGCATCTACCTAGACTTAAATTAGAAAACCAACCATCCTTTTCACTGCCTTTTTTTTTTTTTTTTTTTTAAACCTAACCAGGATGGTACTCATAAAGTCAGTACTCATAAACAGCTGCTTTCATCTTAAAATACTTCCAAAGGCAGCTGAGATGCTAAGGGTAGAATAAAAAATGTAGTTTCCTTAATTCTGATGACCTCAGCTTTCAAACTAACCCATTAGCCATCAATACCCATAACTCCACTGGGTATTACAGCGAGAGCTGCATGAGCAACAAATTCAAATTCTGTTGGTGCACGTTCTAATCAGATTTACTGCAGGAGAGGGTTTTTACAATAATGTCAGGGCCAGGTTTTATTAGCTTGGAAATTAGGTCAGACAGAAGCTCTTGAAGAATGGCCTTTGGTATTTCTGACTAGACAGATGCGAAGCTGTAAAACCAATGGGAAATATCATATCATCAAGAGACTTTATCTATGAAGAAATAACAAAATTCATATCAACTATCCTGCATCACTCGGGAGCTGTATTCAATAATTTTGCAGGATTCCACTGCTTTAAGGCTGAACTTGATCTATCCTTATTTATTTATTACTCACTCTTAGGTCGGGCAAAAAAATCTATGATGTTCCATCTTCCTTTATATATTTTATATGTATTTTATATATATATATATATATATATATATATATATACTGTATATTGAAAGAAGTCTCTTATGCTCATGAGGGCTGCACTTATTTGAAGAAACATACAATAAAACAGTAATATTGTGAAAAATTGTTACAATTTAAAATAACTTTAAAATGTAAATGGCAAATTTGAATTTTCAACAACCATTACTGTGAAAATCATAGAAATCATTCTAATTCTAATACGCTGATTTGCTGCTCAAGAAAAATGTTATCAATGATGAAACAGACATACAGAGCAGAATTTATTTGTAATTGAAAATTTTTTAACATATAAAAATAACATTATAAAAATTTTTAGTCACTTTTAATGCATGCTTGCTGAATAAAAGTATTAATTTATTTAAAATACCTTGACTGCTTACAATATTATTATTATTAGTAGTAGTAGTAATAGCATTGATATTATTATTTAATATGCATCTTTTGTTACAAAATACAGAATTTTCGTTTTTATGCAATCTAATATTTTAATTTATTTTAAAATCATTAACCTATAATCTACAATCCAATGTTGAAAGAAAAAAAAAAACCGATTATGTGATTTGTCCAAATCACACATGATAGTGAAAGCTAGAAAGAATCTACAGGAATTATGTAATGCCTGGGAATGTGTAACATATGTCCATGTTTTTCCCCAGTGCTGCAGTAATCTCCTGTCCCATCAGCCCCTGCAATAAAGATGCAAGCCTTCATTGTTATGATCTCACTGTGAGCCTAGAAGCCAATCGGCTGCAATAAAGGAGATTTACTCATTGGCACTAGCACAAGTCATTTCCATAAAATGAACATTGAGTGGAATTTATACTTTTGTGTTTCTTAGTGTGTGGAAGAGAAAGTTAGAGAAAATACAGCATATTTATATGGATCTCCTCTCTGGGGAGTCCAAAAGATCCAAATGAAGATTAATGCAAGCAATATGCATTAGTCTTTTCACTATGATGCTCTAGAAAGTGTTGTATGAATTCTGACGCTTTTATTCTCACTCAGCTGAAATTACTCCTGTTACATTAACTCACAAGTGCAGCATTTGCAATTTGCCTATATAGGAATAAATGTCTCAGAACTAAAATCAGAACACAAATACAGAATAATAAAGAGAGGCCACTAGTGAAAATGCTTTTGTTTTCTTTTCTTTTTTTCTAATTTACAGTGATCCAACATCTACTTTACAAATTACACTGCATTTTTAAAATTAAAAAATGTGAATATAAATAATATAAAAGATTACAATTATAAATTTTATTTTTTATAAATTGTATGTTTTTATAAATATTTTTTTATCTTATCTTAATCTTTTTGTCCCAGGTTTAAATAAGAATATTCTCAGACATTTAGACTACTGCATGTGTAAACAGACACCAAGTAATTCCAGTTTGAAATAAGATGCGATGAAACAACATCTGCTGTATTTAGTGGTTTCAGACATGAATTTCTGAATGACTTTCCATCTCTCTCTCTCTCTCTCTCTTCATTACCGTTGAACTGCTCTAAAAAAGCTCTGAAACGGGACCCACCCACTTCGTCTGATCACTGTCATGCTGTCTAAACCCTTACATCCGACTGACTGCTCTCTTCCTGGCGAGCTGACAGTAACAGCCGTGTTAACATAAGAGCCCACGACACAAACAAATGCATTTAAGTGCTCAGTGGTGGCACTGAAATGGTAACTCACAGAGGGATACTGTGAAATTTGTTCTGAGACAAAAGCGCAGCAGGAGGACAACGACTGCACTGCGGAGCGTGAACAGAGGTAATTGGGGGATGCAGGGACAAATCCAGCATGCCAATCCAATGCGCTGCAGACACTGTGAATAATGCCAGAGCGGAGCTGTGCTCACTTGTTCTATACTGGATTTTGAGCCCATCTCACATTTCATGCAAAAGGCTGGACTGTAGATGACAAAGCTGCTGAAGACCATGAAATTTGTGGTTTTGTTGTTTATGCACCCTAGCCTGATCATCACTGACTTTGGAGGGAGCGTTCGCTAAGAATAGAGTCACTGTTAGCGTTGTTTATTTGCAAATGCTGTTTGCTTTGTTTTAGCACCCAATTCAATCCAAAGGAATTATGCAAATCAGGTAGAGGTGCAAACATGGCCACAAAATTAGTTTTATTCCAACTTGTATTACTATTTTTTATTATTTATTACTTAGCTTCACATCTTGCAGGTCTGTTTTGAATAGGTTGTGGAGAATGCAGCAGACTACCATAATCTGCCACAGTTTGGGTCTATCGCTGCAGTCCATGCACTTTAAAACAGCCAAAGTGATCTCAACTACTGCGTCACAATAAATGTCCGCTTATATTGCTCTTCTCAATCATTTGATGAATTAATGTTGTCATGGTCAATAGAAAATAAACATCTCTTAATGTTAATTGCATCAGACAAGTAGCACTGAGTTTCATGAATAAAAGCAATCTATAATGAGTCAGATTTGCGCATAAAAAAAAATGACACCATTGGCTTATTTTAAATACAGCACAGCACAAATTCAGCACATTTAGCACCTGGTTAGTTTGTGATCAGTGAATATACTGTAAGGTGCTGTTTTTATGCTGAAATCGCAAAACCAACACTATCTCACGACCAATTCGTACGTATTTTACGAGGTGGCTAATTCGTACGACCTCTCTCGTACGATTTTGTACGATTTGAGTGACGGGTAGATTTAGGGGCAGGGTTAGGTGTAGGTCATTCGTACAAATTCATACGA
Source organism: Tor tambroides (assembly GCA_021397915.2). Classification (NCBI taxonomy): domain Eukaryota; kingdom Metazoa; phylum Chordata; class Actinopteri; order Cypriniformes; family Cyprinidae; genus Tor; species Tor tambroides. The sequence goes on along the minus strand of JAFVLL020033506.1, from coordinate 7,539 downwards.
ATTAGGCTCCTTGTAAAATATGTACAAATTGCCGTGAGATCGGGTTGGCATTTTTTCAAATATTATTCATCATCTGACATCTATTGCATTTCTTCTCTGCATATGAACATGCAAATATTAAACATTCAGTAACATTTTCAACCTTTCTACAGTGCATTTATTCTGTACATTAGTGCACTAGTATAAATGTTTTTCTTTCCTACTAGGAAAGAACAGTTCCTAGAAGTATGGTTCTTAAAATGCTGGAAAATAGTTGAATTAATTGAATAAAGTCCTTTTCTTTAATGAACTACTATGCCAACCACAGTCATTACTTTTGCCATTATCAGTCTCTTTGAGTTTGTGTGTGCGTGTACATATGTGCGTGGGAGTGTTTTGTATGTTCATGAGTATGTGTCTGTCTGAATTGATTTCAAATATCACTGCACATAGAATGGTCGATTGACTTCACTGCAAGTTTTCTATAGGTAAGTCGATATCTGGAGTAAGTTTCATAATCATTAGATGGTGTATGGTGTGCGTGGGTTTTAGGTCTGTGGCTTCTAACAACTTTTTCTTCTATTCAAAGAATATATTTTGAAGAATGTTGGTGGCCAAACGATTTTGATTCCCATGAACTTTAATAGCTATTGTATTGTGTGTCCATATAATGGAAGTTAGTTGGGAACCAAAACTGTTTGGTTACCAAAATTGTTCATTTTTTTTCTCCCTGTGGAAAACACACACACACACACACACACACACACACACACACACACACACACACACACACACACACACACACAGACAGAGAGAGACAGACAGACATACAGACAGACAGACACAGACAGATATTTTGAAGAACAGTTTCACTTCCTGTTGACATAATATGGACAAAAAATACAATGGAAGTCAGTGGGAACTCTTTGGTTCTTCAAATTATCTTCTTTTCACAAAATGTTTGATGATATGAGGGTAAATAATGACAGAATTTACATAAATTTTCCTAAATAAATGTTGAGATACTAATGTAGATTTTAAAAATGATTTGTTAAACTCTGGCAGCTTTAAAATTTAGTACTTTGCTACTTCTCTTTACCTTGACTTCACACCCTCACATTCCCGTCATCCCATTTATTTCCAGTCTTACTCAGTGATTCATAGAAATCCCTAATGGTCAGATCAATGCAAAGCTTGTTCCCCCTCAATAATATCTAAAGATTTACAATAAACCACTAAGCATGAGTTATATTGTAAGACAATAGCAATAGACGGCCACTTCTGCAAGCACCATCTAAGAGGGAGATTTATTTTCAATAACGGCCCAAATTTAATATAGACATTGACTTAAGGAGATTTTTTATGTGCTCATCAAGATGGAAAGACGTATAAAGAAAGAAAATAGGAAAAAGCTAAGCAGAAACCCAAAGCCTGACAATTGTGTGTTAACTAGAGCCTGCCAAGCACCCTTTAAGTCGCTTGGCCAATTAAGCACATTTAGTGAATTAGTTCGCCCCTAATTGGATTAAGTTGCACAAACAGGAGGCTGAAAGTTTGAATGAGCTGTATATGCACACAGTACCTTGTCTTTTTAAACAGGCATTCTGGAAGATTACCAGGGGATGAATTTTGTATTCCTCCTTGGAGGCATCATTCAGGCTCCTCTTACCTTCTCGCTGCTCTAAACTTCTTGTTGCGTTCTCTGTGGGACCGTTTAAAACTACAGTAAGAAGAGATGACTCCTGCCCGTCGCCTTTGGGGTGTTTACTTTATCCAAAAGTACTGTTAAAATGTGTTTCATGCAGTACGAAGTGATATTGTAAAACACTGATAAGGATGACTGGGTTTGTGTGAAGCAGGCAAAGCAGATGCTGAAGTTGCTTTTCTGCCAGATTGCTCCCTATATCTATTAGAAAAGTAGTAAAGTAAACACCACAGTAGCATAGCAGTGAAGTTCTTGGACTGGTGGCTGAAAGGATGCAGGTTTTGTTCCATATGTATGCAAATTGAGGTGGTTATACTGGTTGGATAGATGTATGCATTTGATTGTTCGGGTCACATGCATGAACGTATTTTATTTAAAATGTTTTTTTTTTTAATATTTAATTTTTTTGTCAAATTTTGGTAATTTTTCGATAATCAGCAGAATTTATTATAATTTATAGCAGGGCTGTGTTAATTGTTTGCTTGTTTTTTTTCACTTAGAACAACAGTGTCATTTTAGTTATATTTCTGAATCATGTTAAGCTTAAAATTTTTGATTAGAATGAAATGGATTTATTTGATTATTAAATATTTCAAATCAAATACTTGTTTTTTTTTTGGTTTTTTTTGCACCAGTTAAGCAAATACCATTGCGATGAATGGGAATGCTATCGGATAGCTTTCTCCATATATTACAGATCTCTGTGGATCCACTACATGAATTGTCCGATTTGACAGCTCTTTTTTTTTTTTTTTTCTCACTGCACCCCGCCTACTTACATTGACGTCCAAGGCAAGCTGGTTGGCATCTCTAATTGGATTCTATCACGAGCCTAACTAATCAACACACAGTTGCTTCACTGATCTTGTTGATCTTCAGCATTACTTGGTGTCATATATCGCAAATACCAGCCAGTTGAAAGGTTAGAGAGGTGGAATGCATGATAAGGGAAGTGTGACGGCAGTGCTCATCGACGTGCAGATTGATCCGCCCCTCAGAGATGTCCAGAGATATGTTAGATTCATGTTGTTTATGTGCCTGGCTCTGCTTTTACAGAGCACATACATTATTCATGTAATTCTGGATTACATTTTAAGGCAGGTTTATTTCAAATTGACGTCGTAATGTTGTAAGCATGTTTTGGCAGACTGAGGTTAAAGGTGTTTATTTTCTGAACAGGATAAATGAAGATTTTCATTTGCTTTTTTTCCCCTGTTGAAGGCCATTTCACACATTAAATATTCCATTTCAGACCTTAGTATCACTTGGGCATCCAAGCACTCAACATTTTCACAACAAAGCTTTAAAAGCATTAAATTATTTAGTTGCTGTATATTTCCACCTGTTTCCGAAATGGTAAAAATCAGTCCAAGGCTGTGTCCATTCAGTCAATTACTTTTTTGAAGATACCTTCAAATTGGTTTCAGATTTTAGGCAGGCCATTACGAAGCCTCTTAGGCAACATGGTGACAGAAAAAAAACATGAGATTGGATAAAAAATATATATTTCAGTGCTTTCAAAACTTTTATGTTCCACCTAGAAATTTAGTTTTCTCGTAAAACTTCTCTCCCAAAACTATTTCCCGTAAAAACTTTGCATTGAAATGGAAATTAAATGAGATGGGAAAGTTTCTCTGAAGAATGCAAACTTTTGCAAGGAAACAGATTTGGACATCTCTTTCCTATTTCAATATACTGGTAGTAAAGGCAGTCTTTTTCATGTTTCGGACACACATTTTTAAAAGGTGTGTGGAAATGGATCATCAGTACAGTTGCATGCTAGGCTTTCTTCTGCTTTACAGCAGAATTGAATTTTGTTTGCATTATTGAAACATTATTTTCCTGTTTAACACTGTAAATCTGCTTTGACAAGCTGTATTATATAAAGGGCTGAATAAAGGTGACTTGACATGAGCTAAGAAATGACAGAATTTTCACTCTTGGTGAACCATTCCTTGTAGTGTTCAGCCTTTGTGTTTGTGTCTGTCTCTGTGTTAGCATTTGTGTGTTTGCATACGTTCCCTCGTCTACTCTGTAATGTGTCAAAAAGCATGAGTCTCAGACAGTTCTTTGATGCATCTCAGAGACCTGTGGCTTCATGTCTGAGAACTAAACAGGAATGGAGAGAAGAAACCCTAAGGAGTTTTACTGACAGCCTGGTGGATCCCAAAAGCACTAGCAGAAATCAGCTGTTTAGAATACAGAAACACTTCAAATTTGCCTATGCTGTTAAATTGCTGGTTTGTATTTGTTCTTGTTCTGATGAGCAAGATTCAATTATGATTCAGGCTGATAAAGGGTCTTTCGAAATTATAAATCAAAAAGGGGGTTTTCACAGTTTTAGGACACTCAAGTGGAAAATGTATTGCACAAAAGCAAAATGATTAAATTAGTGTCTGGATTAACACACAAGGTGTACACATACAATTTTTATGTTTTATATACATGGAAACATAAAATATCAAAGTTTTAATGTCTAAATAATAAACCTTATGTAATGAAGGATATTTGTTAATTTGACTTAATTCCATTTATACACCTATGAATACTAACGAGATCATTGTGAAGAAATAGAAGAACCTAAAAAAGAAACTTTAAAAAAATAAAACTAATCATGCTTTGCTCTTGGAATTCCAGAACCAGACTGTGTAACCAAAATACTATATTTTTAGACTCACATTTTAAAGTTGAAGGATTTCCAGCTGTTTAGATGAAATGACCCTCAACCTCTTAGAAGGAAACATCAATGCTGACTGTCTAGTTTATGAAGGTAATGCGTCCTGAACACTTTCAATGTAAGAGGCAGATGAGAGCTGAGTAGAACAACCTCATTATCCTGTCGTTAACAGCCCAAGGACATGGCCAACTCCACTCAGCTAATGCAACAAGATGCAGCAGTGGGATCCAGGAAACAGGTGCACATGAAATATCTGATAAAAGCAACACATTAGCATCTGTAGCCTGCAGTGTGCTCTATTGCCATTGAGGAAAGCAAGACAGCTACGCTTCAGGGAGTCTGTGTGATTCAGTCAGCGGGTCAGAGCTGTTAACACATCGGAGTTTATAAATGCGGATTTGGTGACTGTGATTATGTTTTATAAGGACAGTTTTGCTATATAATAAGCAGTTATTGTACTGCGTAAACAGAACTCAAAGGACGTGGACCTTAGTCACCCGATGAAAAATGAAAGATTTACTTGATTGTTTAGGAATTATTTTTTTTTAAACTAACAGTTCCAAAGTTTTGTCCTGCAGTCCCATTTACCTCCTTCTTCCCAGCATGATGCAATAGGTTATGTAAGGAATAATTGACGATGGGCCGCTGCATTATTAGATAATAATGTACACCCTAGGTGGTGATGCAGCCATGACGCAAAGCCACGTAATAATAATTAATGTGGTTTCATTATTTGAATGTTTTGTAGGTCTATGTAGTATTTTAAAGTATTTAATGAGTGTTTTTTTTTTGTCTTATCAGTGTTTATGTAATATTTTCAATACTTTGACAACCTATTGAACACACATCCTCATTTTACTTGCATCAAATTTGCATCAATCATACAACTATTTTGAAGTGGTAACCCACCAACAAAGTGCTGCTATTCAAAAAAAAAAAAAGAAAAGAAAAAGTCTTGTTAATACAGTCCTTTCTAGAATTTGTCAGTTAAATGTAACAGACTAAAGTAATGAGCTGAGATGTATTTACAGTATGAGAGTTACTATATTATTTAAGCCAGTAAATGAAAGTTTCTCCAATGTTTAACTTTAATCTGTAAAGAAAGCAGTAAACCCAGTTGCACTACCATGAAGAGTCTGCCAGCTCTGAACAGACTATTTTGCAGTGTTGTCCTCAGTGTTGATGAATACTTCATTTAAAATTCTGGGGCCTTCATCATTTTGCTTCCACAAGCAAATGTTATGTTGTTTACAGAGATAATTGGCAGGTGGAACTGCTCTTTTTAATTTCAGGGTGAGATTAAAGGCAAAAGTAGTTTTTACTTTTTCAATTAAAGTTATTGTTAATTATGTTTTTGTAATTTATTTATTTATTTGTTTTATTATTAGGACTGGTTGTATCTGTAACATTAATGATCACCCCTTCCTTTCCCTTCCCCGCTGATGTCACATGGACTATTTTATTGATGTCCTTACTACCTTTCTGGGCCATAAAACATTTCAGTTGTGTTGCTGTCTATGCAGGGTCAGAAAGCTCTTGGATTTCATCAAAAATATCTTAATTTGTGTTCTGAAGATGAACAAAGGTCTTACGGGTTTGGAACGACATGAGGGTGAGCAGTTTGGGTAGATTTGGGTAAACTATCCCTTTAAACACTGAAGGCTCATGTTGCTGCTTTCTGTTTCCCCCAAGATAGTTTGTGCATCTTAAAAGCTCAGACATGTGAGTTGAGTGTGCATTCAGCAGATAAGAAATCTTCCTTAGCAGAGCTCTGGCATTCAAAACATAGTTTTACTGTGAGGAAAAAACACCCACAAATAATTCTGCTTCAAAGTAGAGTAGTTTCTTAAAGCAGAGGTGTGTAATTTTTTCGATGGCACGATACTTTCGATATCCTAGCTTAATATGCCGCGACAGCTATGAAAATGTAAACACTGTCACTCTGTGGCACTTTTAAAACTGCTTTGTTTGTTGATTAGCCAATTTCAGCTCAGCCAATAGTGTGAGTTTGGGGCGGGACTATCTATTTAACCGACCAATGGAAGACTAGGGTAGTGTTCTGCAAAATTATGCTAAATACGAACTTAATCTATAACATCAAATGTGTAGAATGTGTATTTACCAAATGCCCTGCTCAGTTTACTCTTAGTTAAAGCAACAAATTTTCCTCCAGCAAAGAGACAGAAGGAAGCAAAAACATACTTAATTATTCATCAGTTATTTAATCTGATGTGGTTAATGTTCAGTGGGCACATGCTTTGTTTATCATTTTCCAAGGTCACGCCCCCAAACTCCATGTATTGAGAAGTTGTCTAAATTATTAGTGTATGCTTAAGTGATCCGGCCATCATGTCATCTCCAGGCAAACCGCCTGGCTCCCAGCAGAGCCGCACACACTGCCTAGAGAAGAGCCGCTGCTCGTTAATCATTTAGAGGGAGCAATTTGCGGAGCACCTGTGTCCCAAGCAGGTAGCTATTAGGAGGATTCATTAAGTGGAGGACTGCAGATGTAATGGCCAGCGGCAAAGCTCATTTACAAAAATATTGGTTTCTTTGAATACTGCCCGATAACAGAGAACATGCGCAATTTTCTCTAGAGAAAACGCTGTGTGTATTTATGCTGTTAGTTATTTAGCATCGGTTAGGACCTGCGTGACTATATGTCATCGGAAGTGGGCCTTTACTTCAGATGAGTTTCACTTTTGTGCTATATATAATATGTAGGTTTACACAATTATACAATATAATACACTCACACATACACACACAAATTATTACTCATTCCATAACAATATTCTTCATCTTCAACAAGTTAAGAAATTGAATATTTTGGACACAATAACATGTTGAAATAAAGTGTTATTTTGTATATTTCTGAACCAGTTTAATATATGTGGATATCTGTTGGTGTTTAATATTCTGTTATCTGTTACTTACATTTTTTACATTTACTCAATTCATAAGGTACATTTGATTTATTTCACAGGTTTAAAATGTTCTCCTGTGAGAGACAACGGGTCTTCTCAGGCCCGTCGTCAGGCGAAAGGGTTCACTCAACCCAAAAAAGTTGACAAATATAAAACTCCAAAAATCCCCCAAAAATGATGGCAATACTCACAGAGATGTTAAGTGAAAAGTGATGATTTATTTACAGTACTCGAGAGGTGAAACAGTCCCA
>JAFVLL020033505.1:22931-80985 GCA_021397915.2 Tor tambroides | reverse complement strand
GATATCATTAATGTTCAATAATTTAATGTAAACATTTTAGAAATTAGTCTGATTCAAAGGGGAATCAGAAGGTCGAATCCTGACTGAACAAGAGGAGGAGTTGGGGATGGAGGAGGGTAATTAGCTATTGAGCAATGCGAAAGCTGGTGATAATACTAAAGGACCTTATATATGGGTGCTGTGATAGATGTCGCATCCCTATAGGTTGACGTGGATCAGCTGTGAGTTAGGTGATGTGAGCTTGATTTACGTGACCTGCCAGAACTAACGCTATATGCTTGACTGAAAATCAATTCATCATATTGGACTTACCAACTTGTGTCACTGTTGTTGAACTCAAACACATTGAAAATCCACTGGGACATGTTTTTACCTTTTGAGTTGCACAAGAATCCGTCAGATCCATACACTCGTAACAGCTGAAAGAGTGTCCTTTAGTAATATAACAGAGAGAGGCAGTGAAAGAGAGACGTTAGTGATCTGTATTTGTACCCAGTAACATTACAAACATATTTGTCTTTGTACCTGCAGTGAAAAGGATGAACAGAAGAAAAACTGAGATTTGCAGATCCATCTTTGATCAGGAGGTGAATGAAATGGCGTGCCTGTTTCAGTGCTCATTTTATAGCTTTTAAAAGGGGAGGGTCTTTATGAGCAAATGACAGTTTAACAGAAGTAGACATTACTAGTAATTTAAACTGTAGCTTACATAATTTACTTGCCAGTCAATTATAAAGGGAGGTTTAAGGAATTAATGTTTGTCTACTTAAACCAACTATCTTAATGTGGGTTTGTCCGTAAAATGAAAGCCATGGGTTCAATGTTGTTTGGGCTCCAACATTATTTAAAGCATCATTTTATGTTCTGCAAAAGAAAGTCAGTCATACTTTTTTGAATGATTTAGGCATTACCTACATTTCGGTGGCGAGTATGGAATGTCTTTGAAAATCCAGGCCAATTTTATTTTCTATGATCTTTTCACATAAATATATGGTATTGTTACTGTGTATATATAAATTTATGCTATTGTTACAATGAGCAAAGAAGGCAAAATAAGGGAACAAAAAAGAAAAAGGAAGAAAAAAAAACAATAGAATGAAATAAAGCAGTGGAAATATATGAAAAAAGGAAGAAACAACAATGGAATGAAACAAAGCAGTGGAAATATATGTTAAGGTGCAAAGAAGGTTCCTCAAAAAGTGGCATAGATATACTATAAGGAGGGTGGGGTGAGTTGGGCCACCCCAACTGGTTTCATTTTGGTTTAGGAACTTGTGCATTATTTCAATATGTTCAAGAGAAACTAATGGAGTTTTTGGATCATCGCCTCTCCTTATGGGGATTAAAGCATTATTAAGTGATTTTCTTGTTGCTCCATGTTTAAACTGCTTAGAGATGGTTGATATGACCAAAATCTTTATCACAATGTGAGTCATTTTCAACTACATTTCAACGACATTTTATAAAATACCACAACATCTTGTTTCTGGGGTTATATTTAGTTTGTGCTGTTATAGTCAGCAAAAATATTCTACAAAAATAAAAATGTTTTATATGATCATTAAGTTCAGAAGAAACATGTATGATTTTTTTGTTTGTTTGTTTGTTTTAACAATATTTGGATTCCCACTATCAGGAAGTTATAGGTCATGAAAGCAATAAGAGAAAAATTTAGATATGTTGAGAAATAGTATTTCGCAAATACTTTTTTTCCCCAATTATTTTTCACTCCGTATATTGTGTTAACTAGGAAGAAAGGTCAAAAGTATTGCTGAAATACATCCAACGCTATCTCACGACCAATTCCTATGTATTTTACGTATGGATCAGATGTAGGTCATTCGTACAAATTCATACCAATTTGTCAACTCGTAAAATACGTACGATTTGGCAAAAATTGTATGAATTTGTACGAGTGTGGTCGTACGAATTCGTACGAATTAGCCACCTCATGTGATCCACATTTCAAAATTCGATTTCACAACTATATGCTGTAAACTATACATGGAACCTTCTCACTTGTCTCATTACTATATTAAAGGTTACTTTGTTTTTTTCCCTCAAAATATATTTATTGGCATTTGTTTGTAAAGGTTAACAACAGAGCCCAAACTATAATTTTCAATTGTCATTTATTTTCAAATATAATAATCAACACTCAAACAAAAATTGTGTATGAACATTTAAATTGCACGTAAGGCAGGTTGGATGAAGGCATAAACTGATCTCCTTAAACAAAAACCTCTGAATATGTCAAAATACTGAAAGTAATTCACAATAATGAACTTGACTTTGAGTCACTTTGACCCAGAAACACATTCATTTTATTGAATTTATGAAAAATTGACTAATTCGATTGAAAAATGTGGAGCATATATTTAGCAATAAACTCCATTCCAAAGTAATTTTTAATGAACTAATTGACTTTGAATCACTTTACAGATAAAAAGCAATGATGTTTAATTGACATCTTTCAGCGATTGTCATGGGAGTAGAATACGAGTATCAAAATTCTCTGAAAACTATTCACCTCTAAATTATACACTATTTTTATAATAAAAATATTAAAAAAACACATATTATATTATTTTTTAATTTATACTATAAGTTAAGAATTGAGCAAACTCAGCAAAGGCATTTGATTTTGGTCATATTGACCACCTTTAGCTGCAAGAAAATCACTTGATAATGGTTTGGGGTCATTTTGCTCTGGCTAAACATTTAAATAATGTCAACATAAACATTAACAAATGTCTATTAGGCGTGTCTCTGATTTACTTAGAGAATGTAGATTATGTTTCAGCAGACATAGCTGTTTTGAGGTCCAGTGCCATGCCAACTTTTTGGCATTAAATACTTTCCCATGACCTTTCTTTTGATTACAAACAGCAAGATAGTTCCTCTTGCACACACTAAAATGCTGCAAATGTTCTTAAAGGGGGTTGCCCAACTCCACCCAAGATCCCATGGCATTTTTTGAGGAACCTTCTTTGTCACCTTAACTAGTGATGGCCGCTTTTGAAACACTGCTTCATGAAGCTTTGAAACCTTTGTGAATAATTTGTAGTGCATATCAAAGTGCCAAAGTCATGTGATTTCTGTAAATGTGGCTTTGTTACGACATAACTGTTTTGAAATGTTTCGAGATGTCAGTGGTTTGTTGTTGGGGGCCACCTCTATGAACCCGTGAATCATGCGAGTTCATTGAGATCACCACCCAGGAGCGAACCAGTGAACCAGCGTCTCTGATATCGGATCAGTTTTATCAATTTGTGGACATTTTTAAGGAGGCATTTGTGTAATTAAAAGGATGAGTAGTAGTTAATAGTCTCTTACTGGCCTGTTTAGACAAGCTCTCCATAAAACAAACAAAACAAGTTAATAATAATAAGCAAATTAATAATAATTATTTTAAAAACGCATATTATACACCTCATATTAATGGTATTTTATTTCATTTAATATATATATATATATATATATATATTAACTTAAAACATTTTTTGGTGCATTATTTGGCATGAGTTTTGTTGCATTTACACAGTTTTAACTAGTGAGCGCTTCGAAACTGTGAGTCATTTTGCGAAGCAATTGGTTCAATTGAATCGAAGCTTCGAAAAGGTTCATTTCTCCCATCACTAACCTTACTTTTGTTTTAAACTTGTCTTGACACAGATTCTCTTTTTGTTCCCTTATTTTGCCTTGATTGTTTTATCATTATTTTTGTTGTTTGCCGATTCTATGTAAAAATCCTATATAGCACCTTTAAATTATTACAGTGGGTTGCCTAACTAGCAGCTCGTCCCAATTCGCATACTATCCATCCTGAATAGTATTTGAAATTCTAATTGTGTCCCAAATCATAATATGTTAAAATGAGTAACCCCAAAGGTACCCAGATGATTATTCTATGGAAATTTAAAGTGCAGATCCGTGCACACTACAGCTAATATTACCCACAACCCATTGCACGTTGGATGAGGATTTGATTAGAACTACAGTTCTAATCTGTAGTTAAAAAAAAAAACTACAAACATGGCAGATTTGTTAGACCAGTGGTTGAAGGGTTTGGATAAAGTTGTTCCAGTGATTAATAATCCATTTCTAATCTGATGAAAAAATATTTATTTAATATTATCCTCATTATGTGTAATCTGCAACAACATGTGACCTTTTATAAAGATATGTTTGGTTATTAACATTTAAATACATAATTTTTTAAACACATGAGGAGAGTTCTCAGCATGAAGGACACGTGATTGACAGATCAACATGCTGCTTTTTCTCTAATATGGTAGGAGGAGTGTAGTACAAAAGCCGTAGCAAAACGGACAGAAGCAGAAGCAGAAGTATAACTTTTATTGACCGTTTTTTCCCCAAAGGAGCAGTTGCGGCCATCTCTAAATTTAATGTGTCTGGCTTTTGGTGTCATCTGCTTATTAGCTGTAGGCTACAAAACAACTCGTTTTGCTGCTTGATATTGCCAACTAGTGTGTCATAACATATTATTTAAAAATATTATCTTAATTATGAACATATAGGCTAGTGCAAACCGTTTAACCATTTACTGCACTTATTATTCTTCTCGTTATTTCCCTACAGCGGCAAGTCTGGAAGTCTCGCACACTTACATAAAACGGCTTACTTCCGCGTTGAAAAATAAGGTGGATTCTTATTTTTCTTTTTAGTCATTCAGTTTCTCTTAGTGAAGGTGCTGGCACAGCTGGGCAGACAAGGAGAGAGGAGATGTGGATCATAAAGCAGCCTTTTCTTTTTATTAACAAAAATAGGCCTAACCCAAGATGACAACTAGAATGAACATACAGGGGAAGGTAAACGTAACCTTTACATAACAACATAAAAGAAAACAGCCTACCAGGCAAGGTGCAACATAATCGATAACTAGAGAAATAAATTATTAATGGGACAAAAAGGAAACAACACAACCTAAAACAAAACTGAAACCAAAATGGACCGTGACAGCTGCCAGCACTGTTACTTTTTTATGTAGCCACTGTGTTCGCACTTGTACTCGCTGAGAGAAAGTCAATGAAATGAAAATGAAACCAAATGAAGGTAGGAAGGGAAAGTGCAGCACATGTTTGTTTTGGTCTGAGTTGCTTCCGTGCGACATCTAATGGTTGAAAAATCGTTTATAGCCTCTTTAAAATGTTTAGGTCATTGCAACACTACATTATATTGATGTGCAGAGAGAATGGAATGTAATTTTGGCCTGATTTCTCAATAATCACCACTATCCCATGGTTTCTCAGTTTCTTTCCATCATCACCACCTAACATATGTTTTAATCTAACCTAATTTATACTGTAAAGATGTGCATCTTAATCTAAAACATAAACTAGTGCAGCTGGTTAAGAATTTTGTTCCTCAGTTTGTGGTTAAAGGAACAGTTTTCTCAAAAATTAATACTGACTTACTCACTCATGCTGTTCAAACCCTGTTTGAATCTAGAATGCTACCTGTTCAAAAGGAAATAATTATTTTTAACAAACTTTTTACCTTTTCGCTGCAGGTGCAAAGACAAATAGTTTTTGTAATGTTGGGGGGTCTGACGGGTTCTTGTGCAGATCGAAAGGTAAAAACATGTCCCAGTGGATCGTCCCAGTGGATCTTCCAAGTGCATGAGATCAACAGCAGTGTTGCAAGTTGTAAGTCCAATATGATGGATTCACTTCTATACTTGACTGATGGAGATTGCTAACAATATCATTTGAATTAAATGTTTGAAATCAGAAATATTTATAAACACATTTTCCATCAAGATTATGTGTAGCTGAACTGGTCTTCCCTAAATAATTAATTTATTAAGGTGATAACTGTACCAAAATAAAGCTTAAAATTGTGCTGTTGGCTGTGCAAGTGGGTCCATGAACCTCACCATTGTAAAGACGTCTTCGGTGTGCTGTGACACTGACCTTTGTAATGACCAAGATGCTCCAGAGAGAGAGAGCGCAGCTAGTATCAATAATGCAGAAAAAGTGGTACTGAACTGTTCAGTTTAAATATCTATTAAAAAAAATCTTTTTTTTTTTTTTTTTTTACAACACTGCTTAGTGCGGTAACATTCAAAATGCATACCAGGTGGAAAATGCATCTCGACTGACTTCTTGTGATTGAATCGCTGAAAATGCAATTAATACCCTGGAAACAGGGCTTATCGCTTGCTCAATTTTCGGGATATTGCATATAGTTTGCGGGCGTCAGGAAGCCACTATCAATAGACTAAATGGGAGACTCCCTTACCCTGCAGGAGAAGCGGTATATCTGGCTTACTGATATGTGAATATTATATTGGAACTTTCACAATGTACTTGCAATTTGTTGTTTTCCATTTGGAACTGTAGCAAAAATGTAACATTTGAATGAAGTTGAAAACTGCATTTAGCATCATTTATCAGCAGGTGGCAGCAGATGATTTGATGAGGATGAAAAATATTACAAATATTTTTTTTTAATAGTCCCATTAATGTGACATGAGGGAGACAATTGGCGATTCCACAGAAATCCATTCTGCTCATTGTCACAAATACTCCCCGATTTGCTGATGTGCAAGTTTCAAATTCCCTGTGCTTTGTAACAGTAACTGTCATACAGTAGCCTACAGGTTTGGTAGGGAAAAAAATGACCTAAAGCAGAGAGGAGGCAATAGATATCAAGATCACTGAATGTCTCTCTGTCTTTAGGAATAAGTGAAAGTGAAGTGATGTGGCCAAGTATGGTGACCCATACTCGGAATTTGTGCTCTGCATTTAACCCATCCAAGTGCACACACACACAGTAGTGAACACACACACACACACACACACACACACACACACACACACACACACACACACACACACACACACACACACACACACACACACACACACACACACACACACACACACACACACCCGGAGCAGTGGGCAGCCATATTGCTGCGGCGCCCGGGGAGCAGTTGGGGGTTTGGTGCCTTGCTCAAGGGTCATGGTATCTCACCTCAGTCGTGGTATCAAAGGTGGAAGAGTGCGCTGGTATTCACTCCCCCCACTGACAATTCCTGCCAGACCAATAAGAAAATCCAATAAGATGGATTTTCCAAATGTGAGAGCAAAACAGTAGAGCAGTAATTGGTAAGTCCAGTATGATGTGGAAATCTACTGTAATAATTAACTGAAAGTTATAATACCACAGGAATTTACCATTTTGTAACAGTTGTGAACACGCAAGACTTCCAATTCATTAGATGCTACAAGAAAAATAAGTGAAACGGTAGAACTATTTGCACTACAAACATGATTACAATGACAATACAGTAAATACGAGAATAACTACCAGTTTGAAGCACTGGACTGTTGTTGTATGGCTAAAATAACTGTAAGCAAAATGACACCAGAGGCCTGCACATTCAAGTTACAAATGGCTGTCTTATCTTAAATTAAAACGGCTACTTTTTTTTCTTTTCACATAACTGTAAATGTTGGAATTATTGTATTGCCCTATTATATGGAACTTTAGGTCTTTTTTTGCAGGATCCACTAAGGCAGGGCTATTCAATTGGCCCCTCAATCATCTTCATCCGGCCCAAGGGAAGAGTATAAGCGCGAGAGCGACATGCGTCATAATCTGAAAACCATGTCCACCAGGGGAGAAAACAATCCAAACCTCTCCTTTGACTTTGGATTGCGGGAAGCAGACTCCTAGGCATTTCTGACTTGTAACAAAAAACAAAACAATGTCTACAACCTGCTATGAGACAAGGTGTACAGCAAAAAAGCTAAAAAACCCAGAGCTATGTTTTTATAAGCTTTCGACCCCCCATATTTTTAACCATATAAAGGATTATTTCACCACCCGACGTGAACCTGAGAGGAGGAGATATATTGGGAGATTAAATTTTATTGGTCTATGTCAGTGCCCCTTTTCCTTACTTTCTTTTTTTTGGAGAAATGATCCAACTGAATAGGCTTGTTCGAGATGAACTACACTAGCCTGCCACCGCGGCTCGGCTGGCGAGAGTAGCCGCTTGCAGTTGGGGCGGAATGACGTTCGCACTGTGTTTGCATACTCTGTCACAGATGAAGTGAATTAAATGCAATATTTGTCAAATACACAGACGTTTCAGAAACATTTTCATGAGCAACAGAAACACTTTTTATATAGGCTTAATGCAGTGCCATCTGAATAAAGTTTAACATAAACATATACTATTTAAATACCAATAAAGTGGGGGTATATATGCTTTTATCAGTGTTTTTTTATAAACGTGACTCAGTAGGCCTTTAACAGTGTGACTACACTAAAAAAGCTTTACTATTATAAAAACACAGATTTGTGAGCATTATTGGAATTGAATTGTTAGAATAAACATGCAACACACATCATGCTTGTCATTACAGAATCTAACCAATGAGAATAAAGTGTGTCGTCATCAAGGCTTTTGCAACTGATTTTGAGCAACTGCAGCGCCTGACCAAGGCAGCTGGTCTCGTTTTGCTCTCGCGGTACTTTGTTGGCACGTGATCGAAAGGTGGCTGCAGCGCAAATTTTCGAACCAGAATGCATTGCTTTTTTCAGGCGGCAGCTGATCTTTGTGGCACCGCATGAAGTCGAACAAGCCTAATGTTTCCTGTCGCTGATTACGTTTCCCTCCAGTGGGCGTAGTTCGCAGAGTAATATGACATGTTGCGCTCTACTTTTGTGTCCTTAAACGCTAGTTCCCTTTCGATTCGGTCACTTCTACATTGCTATGGGAAATATCCCTTCATCCAAATACTACTGAATCCTTATTGAATCATGCCAGTGAAACTGGCCAATGGCGTTCAAGCATGCAAAATATGAGGGGGCTCCCACTCTATATAAGCCAGCACTTGTACGTCATCCATTCAGAATCTTTTCCTTCAGCCAACCTTCTAAGAGAAGCAAGAAGCCTATCAACAAGACTACTCACCGTGATCTACAAGCTGCAGCGGACACGCCTTCTCTTCCCCTGCTGTGTTCCGGTGTGCTTCAGACTCGGACAGCGAGGATGACTCACGATTGCTTCTCCTGCGCAGAGCCAATCGAATCTTCTGATGGCCATGAATCGTGTGTCTTCTGCCTGGTTCGCGCCCATGCAGAGGCGGTGCTTGGGGGGTCGGACTGCCACCACTGTGGAGATATGAGCCTCTGGACTCTCAGGCTCTGTGTGGCCATCATCCAAGGCGATGAACTTGCCCAACTAGCCCTGCTGCGCTCTTCCTCTGCAGCCTCTTTTGAGCCAAGGAGGAAAGTGTCAAGAGCTTCTGATGCGGATCTGTCAGGGTCAGGTGACGAGCCCGCGCCGGCTCAGTGCCCATGCGCTCCTCACGCCCCTGCTGCAGGTCCCCTTCCAGTGCGCTTCATGACCACTGATCTCTGTCCCTCCCCTGACGCTCAAGATGTGGTGTCCTTCGGTGCCATGGAGGGCGCTGAAGAGGAGGATGATGCCATTTCGGGCAGCGTCTGTGAGAGAGGAGTGGTCCAACAGCCCACTGGATTACACTGCGACGGCAGCGATGTGGGGGACCTCCATCATAGTGATGTTTAGCTCCTACGTGCCCTGTCCAAGGCAGTTGATAAGCTCGGTTTGGAGTGGGTGCCTCCTGCCGAGCCAGCCAGAAGCCATCTGGACGAGTGGAATCTGTTCTGTTAGTGGCACCGAAATAGCCCAACCAGCCGTGGTTCTCAGAACTGGTGGAGATGCTAGTAGCAAACCTCCCCCCTCCCCTCGTGGACTATCCCACTGAGGAGAGACCTTCTCTCTCAAGCACAGTTAATGATATGGCACCCAAATCTAGAGTCATGGAGCCTTCATGTCTGGCCGCTCAACGGGGCTTGCCTGTAACAGATGCGCTTCTCTGAGGCTATGGCTCCGTCCACTAGACGCCTTTACGCACATAAATGGAGAGTTTTCATGAATTGGTGTGGGTCGCGGGGCGAAGATCCATTCAGCTTCCCAAAACCAATAATTCTTGCCTTCCTTCCAGCGCGATTTGATAGTAGTCGGCCGCTATAGCAGCATTGCATGCACATACGATTTTTAAAGGGAGCAAGAAGGCTGAACCCTCCAACTCCTACCCACACTGGTCTCTGTTAAGTGAGTTGGCGACCTGCAGGCGCTGTCAGTTGATGACTTGTGCATTGAGTTCGGGCCAGGTGATTGCAGACTCACCTTAAAGCCTAGGAAAGGTGTGCCTAAAGTGCTTTCGACTCTTTTAAAGCGCAGATCATAAGACTATCTGCATTCTGTCCCGAAACACTGGCTGGGCCAGAGCCACTTAATACACTCTTGCTGTGCCCTGTATGTGTGGTGTGCATTTATATCGAGCGCTCTAGGCAGTTCAGGCTCTCAGAGCAGCTATTTGTATGCTTTGGAGGGCGTACAAAAGGCCTGCCTGTGTCACACTGGATTGTTGACGCAATTGCTTTGGTTTATGTCTTTAAGGGCGTGGAATGTCCTATAGGGTTTTGGGCCCACTCTACCTGTGGACTTGTAAGGATCCACCCGCCAGCTCAAAAAGCGGAGTCCAGCAGCCTGGTTGGAGGTTTAATGTGCGTTCGGTCTTTTACTTGTGCCTCTGATTTTATCAGGATTTAGTTTCAATTTTAGTCTAGCTCCGTGTTCAATCTGACTCCAATTTCAAGTGATCATTAAATTTAGACTGTATTTATAATCAAAAGTTGATCACAAATATCGATTATTTAAATTTAGATATTTGATTATTCTGGAAATCCCATACTTTCAATTATTCGTTCATTAACGACCCAGTGTCGCTTAGCAATTCACTCGGCCAACAGTGAACGCACGGCACAAACTCGCCAGTTCTGATCTTACTCAGAGGATACAGGGTGACTATAATACCTTTAAATAGGCTGCACCCTGCTAGCACATAACAAAAAATGTATTTTTTTTCTATAATCACGAAAACTGTAACTTGTTAAGTCAGTGACAGACAGAAATCAGAAGATCCCTAATGATGAGCCCTCGCTTCACTAATTGGTACTGCAGTATGATCTATCCTGGATGCAGATTTGTGGAAACACCAGACTACGATTTTAATCTACTAGAAATAATCATGATTTCAGAAGAGATCAGAATAAATAAAATATAATAATTTATTATTAGTCAGGTAAAATTGTATCATGACAATTACATAATGAAACAATTAGAAGCCAATTTAGAAAGAATAATGCAATTGTGAATCACATTAGCCGCATGGCAACCCTGCTCCTGTACATAGATACTACAGCTATATGGGGAATAGCCAAGTGTTCCACGTAGGAGACAAACAAACTGAACACAGTCACACATGTAACAGTTATCCTAATTTAACAAAAAACACATGGTCTAGAATGTATAGCATCTACAACCTTTTACCTAAGTATTTCAAAGAACACTTACAGCAAAGCAATCATGTGTTTTAAAAATAAACCTAACTAGCATATGTGCACAAACAACTATACAGTGTGTTCTATGAGCCCAATGTGTTTAACACAATTACATTTTTGAATAAAAATCGAAATGCATACCTGACAGATTATTTAACAAAAATAAAAATTTGTGCCATGAGAGACGTTTTACCCCCTGTAAGGACGAGGCCTTTTTTACAGTCTGACAAAGCAATTTGGCTGAAGGCATTTACAGCAAAATCATTTGAACAGTTTTAGCTTAAAAAAAGGAACATAATTATGAATACAAAATTATAATAGTCTCTTTGAAAATAAAATAAGAAAGATGAATAAATAATAGAAGATGTTTGGTATGACATGATGACAAAGTACATGTACGTACCTTGGGTTCAACGGTGGGAATGAACCAGTATCTAATTCAATATACCACTGCATTTTCAGTTTACTACCCTTCATGTAAATAAAGTTGCTCCTGTTGTAAAAGCTGTAGTCTGTATGTTAATTAAGTTCTGACACCCCTTTGTCTGAGGTGGTTCTCAGTGTCCCACACCCGCTGCCATTCTACAGTTGGTGACCCAAATGGTCGACAATCAACATAACTGTTGACTTCCTCCTTCTCTATAATAATTACGCCATTTTGGGATATGAGCATGATCAAACATATATTGTGGAGTGGAATCTGGGTCGAGGCAGACTATAGTTTCTTACACACTGTAATCACTAATTAATCATAACGATCCAAAAGAGGTGGTGATATTAATAATGATGTTTAAAATATAATAACTAACACGTTTGTACAAAGATTCTTGTTGCTATTTTGCATTTATGCTTGAAACAATGAAAATAAATAAACAAATAAACAAACCTAAAATTGATAAGACGAAGTGACTTGTTTTAATAATAGTATGTTAATAGTAAAATATAAAAATCTAAAAAAAATCTCATAGTATGTTTGCTTGCTATAAGATAAATGTTGTTAAATATTCCATTTGCATTTAACCCAGAAACAAACATCAAATGGAAATGGAAAATGAATTGCACTAAAGAAGAAAAACCCCAAACCCACAGAGGGGCCTCCTCATTTTAGAAGGCACTCATGCCACTGTGTAATCTGTGTCTCATGGTTGCATGAATCTGATCTTCGAACAGATGAAAAACTTCCACAGATGCATGTATTATAAATGCACACATAATCCACAAACACATGCTGTTATGTGTTTGTGTTATATCTGTATCTGTATTGTAATATCATTTATCAAACGTACATTGCTTTAGAAAATATTTTAAGGATATTTATAAAAAATATACAAATATAAATACATATAAATATACATATGGTCAGACATAACAAACAGTAGTTCAGCCAGCAACTAAAATTGTATGCCTTTTTGTCTTTTGGATGAACATTTTAAATGGGATAACAAGATAACCAATATGTTGGAACTCTTTGCATATACAGTTTTTTTGGCATATGCTCAAGAGACTTACAAGAAGCATTTTTTTTTTTCTGACTCACTGATGCCCAAAAAACCGTTGACACATTCCATATCCCGACCACATTCACATGTCCATGCATCTTTGCATTGCAAAATCTTTAACCACAGAGGAGAACATGAGTTTAAATGTGGTACTGATTGTTCTTTTGGCTATGGACGCCTTCTCATCAAAACTGAATAGAATTAAAAACAGATAACCATTATTTCAATTGTTCTACTACATGAATGTTAAGTATATTTTCCACAAAACATTAACGAGAAACCAAACCACAACACTTCCTTAAACACGTTTCCGATAGCCTAGTTGCAGCAGTGCGGTATACTGAAGTGAAAAGAAAATGAAAACTAATCTTGGCCTGATTTTTCAATAACTTCCCATTATCAACGTCCCACCTTTGCCATTATTCTTTGCCTTAAACTTAAGGCTAACTGTCTGTTCCAAAGGTTTGTAAAAAACACACACAGTTAAATCTTATTTGTCAAGCGCTCAACTTACTGAATTAAAGCAGCCTTGACCTATACCAGTTTCCTGTTTTTTAGAGGTTAGTACAAAAAAAAAAAAAAAAAAAAAAAAAAATTATGAAACAAAAAAACAAATAGACAAATAATCTGTTTTATTTATTTCACAAGCTTTTTACCTGTATTTTGAATTTAGCACTTTATTGCGTTGTGTTTTATAGGTTACCGGAAATGTCTGTAAAATGATGTAGTATGTATAATGTGCTGGCAGAAAATTACCACATTTTTCGTTTTTTATGCTCGTCTAGTGGGTGGAACAGAAAAACAACACATTTCACCAGCTGAAAGCTCATGTGTTCAAAGCTAAAACATAAATGCAATGTTACTTGTTAAGAACTTTGACAGTTTGTGGTTAAAGGTATAAAAAAGATCATTTACTTGTGGAAATGTTTGTCTTTTTTAATTAACGTCGTCTTAAATATAGGCTAGCCTACATCCCCTACAAAGAGAAAAAAAAATCATTCTCTTAATAAAATTCTCTTTCTCATTAAGTGAAGAGTAAATTACGCAAGCTTAAGTTTTTAATTCACGAAGTATCTAGACTATATGTTTTATTTGATTGTTTTTCTGTTAAACTGTCATTTTCTCATAAAGACCCTCCCCTTCTCAGAAGCTATAAAATGAGCGCTGAAAAAGGCGCATTATTTGTTTCAGCTCCTGATCAAAGATGGATCTGCAAATCTCAGTTTATCTTCTGTTCATTCTTTTCACTGCAGGTACAATAGTGTTTGTAATGTTGAGTACAAATACAGATCACTGGTCTGGATGTCTCGCTTGATATCTTTCTTTTTTTGTTTTATTAATATAGGACACTCTCTCTACTGTTATGAGTGCAAGGATCTGACGGAATTTTGTTTAAAAAAACCGGTGGTGTGTCCTTTTATCGCTTCTAAGTGCATGAGTTCAACAATGGTAGTAGAAATCGGTAAGTCCAATATGATGCATTGAAATTTAGGCTACTGATATTTTTGACTGATGGACAAGCTGCTATAATTTACTGATGCTGCGATAGAATAATTTATAGCCTATATAGTTTTCTTATATTTTATTTTTCTCACATTTTGCACAATGAATAAAGAAATTAGTATTACCAAAAAAGTTTGAAATTAAAAAATGCTCAATTTTGTATTTTCTCTAAATAGCCTATGACACATTGTCAGAAAGACTTTTTATTATTATTTTATTATTAGCCTATTATTATTATTTTTGCTCTCACTGCTTCTTTTGTTTTGTCATATTTATAAATACATTTTTACACATGGTCACTTCATGTATTTTCTCTGATGGGATAACTATCCGATCGTGAAAAAACCTTGCGTATAAATACCCCCGAAACGCTTTCGAGACGGATTTAATTCCAATTGCTCAAACAACTTCAGGAGGTGGTCTGGGACGCATTTTGGACAAGTGTAAATGCATCTGGTTTTTGAAACCACATATGTACATTTTACTCCTCCCAAAATGTTAAAATAATAACCGTGCGAGAGCGTGTTATAGTCAGATATGAAAGCGCTTATGCAACACGCACAGCCGCGTAGCTGAGTATCTTTTCAGCAAACCGAAGCGGTAACTACCGCAAATGAAAGTGAAAGTAAGTCGCAGACGCTTAACACGCAATCAAGGGAGTTGCTAGGATTGGGAGAGATAAAGGGCTAATTATCCCCAGTAAAAAATAAAAAAAATAAATAAAAAAAAAACTCTGCCATAATTTATTTAAAATAGGCTACATTTATTTCATACTAAGTCAAATTCGAATCCATTAACATATGGACATATCACTTACTGATATAAAATTATAATGCAACTTCATTTGGAGTATATTTCGTTATTCCACAATGCACATTTCTTAATATTATGCCTAAAATGTGTCCATCTTAATATTATGCCTAAAATATCCAATCAGAGAAAACACATGAAGTGACCAGGTGTAAACCTGGAGGTTGGCTGGGACTCAGGGCCCTGTGCACTTCAGTCCATCCCCCTGGTTGCTACGGCCCTGGTTGAACTGGTCTTTTCTGTATCATTCATGTTTTCAGGTGCCATTAGATCCAAAATGAAGCTTAATGGTTGTTCTCTTGGCTGTGAAAGTGGGTCCATGAACCTCGGCATTTTAAAATCATCTTATTCCTGCTGTGGCTCTAGCTTTTGTAATACCAAAGACGCTCCAGGTATTGTACTTCACTGACCAAGTGCAAATGACTTCTTTCAAGTCATCACTCATATGACATTTAATCAGGAACAAAATATAGAGTGGGACTCCTATCAAGAATTGGAGCAACTAAAGGAGTGTTGTTTCATTAGATGTTATGTTTGTAGAGGAAATGATTAAAAAAATGTTTATTCCTGTAGATCCCAATACAATTGTTCGCAATGGAAAGACCTGTTACTATTGTGATGGACACAGCTGTTCAAACATATTGAGCTGTTCAGGAAGTGAAGACCGCTGCATTACAGCAACAGGTGAGAATCTGTTGAAGGAAGAAGAGTAAAGTTATTATTTGTGCCTCTTTATCATTAATGGGTCATATTTTTAAACTTTTACAGTTCACATATACCATTGGCTAACTCATATACCAACTCTTATATACTGACTCAACCTTATAGGCTATTTATTTCTTTTCATCAGGGATTGTTGAAGGCCAGGCAGCGGTGGTAAAAGGCTGTGCCTCTAAAGCTGTTTGTGATTCTAAAACATTAGTTAATGGTGTTCAGAGCATCTCATGTTGTAAGGGGAACCTGTGTAACGGTGATGAAAGTGTCACCCAGAGCGTCACCCAGAGCGTCACCCAGAACGTCACCCAGAGTTTCATGTATAACGGTGGTAAAAGTGTAACCCAGAGCTTCATCCAGAGTGTCACCCAGAGCTTTGTGTATAACAATGCTGAGATTGTCAAGTATAATGATGCTAAGAGTGCCGCGTATAGCGATGCTAAGAGTGTCAAGAAGAGCTTCATGTATAATGATGTTAAGAGTGCAACTTATAATGTTGCTCAGAGCGTCACTCAGAGCTTCCTGTTCCTCTGCTGTTCTCTGCTCTCCTTCATCCTGCTGCACTGAATCCAGCAGCTCTGGGGTTTCTGCAGCAAAGCCACAATGTGACATGCTGAATATAGCTTGTATTTCTGTCTTCTATCATTACATGAAATTATCACACGTGTAAGTCCTCCATGGTAGCATTCTGCTTTAAAAAAAAAAAAAAAGTTGAGTTTGACATTTTGCTGGATACAGAGCTAAGGCTAGTAAAAATCTGGGGAAAAACCACTTTATTCATGCATTTTGAGAAATTAACAAATGTAATGTAAGCAAATAATAAAATAAAAAAGGTATTTTACAGTAATTATGTTTATGATTGATACACCAGAACATCAAGCTACGTGTTTGATTAGAACAGTGGTTCTCAACCAATAGGGGCCTTTGCAAATTTAAGGGGGCTCCTAGTCTTATAATAATTTAAATTTAGTTACAGGGCTGCAGACTGTGACCTTTTTCCTGGTGGTATCTTAAATACACAATTGAGTTTATAGTTACAGTGTGTCTCTTCTATTTGTTCCATCCATTTGTAAATGTTTATAAAAACAATCATGTTTATTAAGGCCAAAAGTAGCAAAAGTGGACAGTGAGCCCTTGACAATGTTAAAAGGAAAACATGAGGTGACTTTTATTATAAAGAATCCTAAATAGACCTCTTACTATACGTAAAGAACTTTTAAAGAGCACTCCTGAATTTAAGCTTGAGCAGCAAGAAAAGAGCGTTTTTACTGTGATGAAATTTATCAACAATGAATATGCAATTTTTAATTACTAAGTCATTTCCTTGATCAGATGGCGTGTATAAGTGAAGCATCCTCCTACTGTTATCTCCTCTGCTCTTCTTATTCAGCAGCAAAGACAACCACAAAACTAAATAAAGCTTGTTTTGTTGTTCTGCTGCTCTTTATCATGCTTTGGGGATTGGAAGACCTGTATTCTATTAAACAAATAATCAACAAAATACTGCTGTACTATAAAAAACAAAATTGCAAAAAAAAAAAAAAGCAATCTCTGCAAATTTCCTTTATTTTTCATTTTCCCTTCCTTCTTTCTATGTATTTAAACATGTATTTTCCTAAAAGTTATTATAGAATATAAGAAATAATAGAAATATAGTTAAAGTTTGGTAAACCAAGTTTTTGTTTTTTTCAGCAGTTTGCTTCATTCAGTTCATAGCAATAAAAAAGAAAGTAAACATGATCATTCAACTAAACTACAAACATGAATTTTTAGACACGTGTTTTGTTCTTGCTCCATTCATACAATAAATGACTAAGCAGGGTTTTACTTGTTACTTGTTACAGGTTAACATTAATGTTAATATAAACATTAGGTTATAATCATTTTCAGAAGACCTCTCATGTCACTGTGTAACTTGCTTCTCACAAAGTGCATCCTCTCATATGAATCTGATCCATAAATACTATGAAGAGCTCCTACAAATGCATGCATTATAAATGCACAACTATACATACTGTTTTGTAAGCTTATACAATCCACCAATATGTGCAGGCTATATTGTATCTGCACAAATAAAACTGTCATGTTTATGATGTACATTGCTTCAAAATATATATTCTCTTTGACATTTGCGTAATGAACTCAACCAACAATCCAGCTTGTATGTTTTGCCTTCAGAATGCACAGACTGGATAACAAGAAATGCTGAAAAAGGTTTAGATTTACTATATGAGTGAATGGTTTCACTACAGCAAAGAGCATAGAAGACTAAAAGGCGAAACTCTGATGCTTTTTGGGTAACAGCCACTAGGTGGCGCTTCGGTAGCGTAATAACAACTAAAGAGAAGTCAAAGTGGAATAAAAGAACGCAATGTTGGGCAATCCCCTGCAAAAACTACCAGTGTGACAGAAAAAATCTTGCCTTTCATCGTTTTCCCAAAGACCCTGACAGGCAATTATTCACAAAAGTATAAAAATATTGTGTGTTTTGAAGTGGGACGTAGCGCTGTCTTTTTAACCACCTGCTAACTTAAAGGTATCATAGGTGATTGTCTTCAGAAACATTTTTTGTTAATCTGGTTTAAAGTCTCTTCACATCCTGATAGCAATCATTAAGTTAAGTGGTCTAAATGTATTTATCTGTATTTATATATTCTGTGGAAGGTGTAGGACCAAGAAATGTTCGTCCAATCAAAACCCTCGGTCCGAGCGTTTTAATTGTCTTTTTTCTGCCTGTGTCGCGTGTGTATTTGCGTACCTCTACTTTCCCTGTTCCGCGCAGACCTGCGATTCCTCATCAAGCTGGCGTTCCACGCCGCTGTACAGACACAAGCGAATGGCAGGCAAACATCAACAACCCGATCTTCCTTCCAAGTATTGTAGTACTTTTACTAGCTATGAAGTTTTCTGACCGGTGAATGACATGATGTAGCCCAGCTGTTCCCAATTGCAGTCCTCGTGCCCCCCGTTTTGCATATTTTGCTTAGTCTCGTTTAAGATTGCCACCTGAATCAGATAACCAGCTCATTAGAAGAGAGCTGAGCCATGAACTGCGTTCCGATTGTCTCCCCTACACAGTGTTCGTTGCTCCCTACTCTCTGAGCAAGGGGAAATCAAATTCGGAAATTTATTTCACTTGAACATTCATTCGCAGATTGCACTATAGCATCTTTTACTGAACCAAACGCTTAGTGTGACATAATATACCTCTGTAAATAAATACAAGTTAGAAATTCACATCTTGCACACTTTATTGCTGTGGGTTATATACGCTCGCTTTGAACTGGAATCATGGTGAATATCTGGTATCCCTTACATGGGGCACTTAATGACTTACGGTCAAATAGAACAAAGTCAGGAGGGTGATAAGATATACATATGAAATGTGCAGAAGCGGGAGAAGCATGAGACTGTTGAAACCGTTGATGTAGTAATTTAATGTTGTCTCTGGTATTCTGCTCTCTGAGCGTATGTGCGTTCAGGGGGCGTGGCTTTGGACGGCGATTGCAGGGAGGGTGGGACGTTCGCTTTCAGTGCTATCAGGCTAAAGTTAGCATTTTCCGAGATGTCCCACTACACCTTTAAACTTAATTCCTTTTAGGAACTACAGGTCCTAGCCATAGAAACAATAATAATGATTTATATCGATATGACACTAAGTAATGAGCTTATGCAACTTCACACATTTACAATTACTTACTATATTATTATTATTATTTACTATTACTCCACTAGGTCTGAAATATATATTGTAAATTTTAATCCCCTGGAACACACTACAAACATGATGATCTAGATTAGAACATGATGCATTGCTGTTTCTCTGTCTCAAACAATTTTGGAGAAAGTGGCTGTACTTGTGTTTTTGTTTGTTTGTTTACTGTCTTCCTTTAAGGAACATTAATATAAGACAATACTGCAAAAACAGTTTACTGTCAAGCTGTTATATTCCTGTTCCATATTTATTGTCCAACATTCCTAATTTTCCTGTCATTAATTTAATTTCATATGTTAGTATTAATTCAGTGTTTATAATGCTAACACTTGAACTTAAAATATTTTCAACCTAAATTGACATGGTTTCTAGAGAGCAAAAGTTTTGTGAAAAAGGGAAGACTTAAACACTGTATAATGAACTGTCAAAAGGATTTGATGATCACTAGTCTAGTGATTTTATGTTATCGTTGTCATCATTCAGGTTGTATTTCAGCTTTAATGTATGTTTTTTTAAACAAAGCAGCTGATATTTGCCATAGCGACAGCAAGAAGCTAGTGGACTGCCGAGTCGCTTTCACTCCAGAATGGCGGAAGCGCAGGGCTGCTGCTGGGCGCTACTGTTGCAATGGAACGTTCTATTGGCTTTCACTTCTTGTCAGTATAAGTTCTTTGACTACAGTGGGGGGAAAAAATTATTTGATCCCCTGCTGATTTTGTACGCTTGCCTACTGACAGTGAGAGACAGAATAACAACAAAAAAATTCAGAAAAACACATTTCAAAACAGTTATAAATTTATTTGCATTTTAATGAGTGAAATAAGTATTTGACTCTGTCTTCCTTTTTTGTTTTAGTTTTTTTTAGTATTTCATTTTTATTTGCTATTATTGTTGTTTTTTTCTTAGTTCTGATTTGTATATATTATGTAAAAAAAAAAACTACTTAAAATATTAAACCATAATAATTAGAAATATATTGTAACGAGGAGTCCACTGAAGGCGAGCGTAGCGATGAACCCAAGTGCAGTTTATTTACAAACGTGAAATCCAAAGTACAAACATAATCCAAAACGAAGACTTGACTTGAACAGACTTGACATGAAACAGACTTGGCTTGAAACAGACTTGACATGGCATGAACAGACGTGGCATGATCAGACTAGACTCACCGACAGCAGGTTACAACGTTAATACACGACCAGGCAACAAGGCAATAACAAGCAAACTTATAGTAAACTAAGCAGGTCACATGACATGAAACAACCAATGGGAAACAGGACACATGACTATGACAACCAATCAGAACATGACACATTGTACATGGGAACCAATAGCAATGAAACAAGAGGGCAAGGGAAGCATGACACAAACAGGAACCATGACTAACCTTCAAAATAAAAGACATGAAAACAAGAACATGAACCAAAACCAAAAACAGACCTTACATATATTTAAAAACATATAAAGAGAAGTATATGTTACCTAATAATCTTCAGCATCTCCATAACCCTACGAAGAACAACAGGCTTGGAAAATGCATGGATGGATATTTTTACTATTTTGGACCAGATAATAATAATAATAATAATAATAATAATAATTCTCAAGAAAAGGAACTTATGTTTCTGTCTAAAGAGGATGTTTCATGACCCACCCAGTGTGTAGGAGCATAAAACAAAGTCTGTCTGGCCACCCCCCACCCTTTCTCTCTCTCTCTCTCTCTCTCTCTCTCCCTCCCTCCCTCCCTTTCTTTTATTCTGTTTTTGTCTTTTGTACTTTTATATTATTAAAATGATCATCATTACTTTTTGTATTATTGTGATTATAGCAGTAGTGACAATAAAGGTAACAACAACAATAATCACGTACTATCTGTACTTTATATATCTTTCTTTTTTTTTTCTCTAAGAGCAGTGCTGTGTTGCCTAGTGCTGTGCGTTGTGTAGAAATCTCGAGAAACAGGAAGTTGGCTCTTGTGTTGGCTTCTGAAATTAACGGGAAGGAGAATGTTGGTTCAAAAGGTCACAAAGCCAGTACGCGGGAAAGGAGACCAGAGGCCGTTTTTTTTTAATGGATGTCAATGGAGGAGAAGCTTCACTATGCTGAATAAACAGCTTTTTAGAGGAAACAGCTCATCATTTAAGGAATCGACAGCCTAGGCTATGTGCTAATCTTCAACATATTTTACACTAAACAGTACTTTTGGATTGAACTATTTTTAGAGTTTACCACAAAAAAAATGCTGTTTTATAAGAGAAGTCACTAACTTTTTGCGACAGGTGGGATTCAGCTTACAGTACTTCTCATTAATTCCTATGGTATCCGTAAAAGGTGATTGAGTGTTGCACAACTCTGACTGAAATTCAATTACATCAAGGCTGTAATGTGATTGGTTATTAAGGCACACATGAACCAAGTAAGCCTTTACGCTTTCTCCAGTAAGTAAAGGCGCGTTCACGCCATATCATAATAATCGTAATTACAAGATGCAACTTGTAAAAAGCGTCCACGTCCTTGTAGAACTCGTAATTACAACTTGTGAACTGGGAGTTTTCTGAGAGCAATGGCTTGTACCACGCGACCGCTGCACCTCACGCGGAACCAGGGAAAAATGGCGGCGCATTCAAAGAAAGCTATTACTGCTCTAAAAAAAAGGAGAAAATAGATACATATATAGATAATACAATATACTATAATATAAAAATATTATTATGTAAGTGTTCATACTGTTATTATTTTGTTGTTGTTTGTTTAGGTTAGCAATATTTATCGCAGTCATATGGTGCACTAAAGGTGCATTCAGGCCATATTGTAATTACCGTAATTACTAGATACCAACTTGTAAAAAGCGTTCACGTCCTCTTAGAACTTGTAATTTCAACTTGTGAACTGGGAGCTTTCTGAAAGCTACAGCTTATTTATACCCACTGATCTATATATAATGACTCTGTTATCTATTATAGATCAGTGCTTGTACCAAAGCCACTAGAAGGCAAGCCTGCAACCATTAGCCGAAAAAGCGTAAGGCTAATGCTAACGCTTCTGGTCTGGCAGTACGTGGGAAAGGAGACCTAGAGGCTGTTTTTTTTTTTTGAATGGATGTCAATGGAGGAAAGGCTTCACTACGCTGAACAAAGAGCTTTTTAGAGGAAACAGCTCATCATTTAATGAATCGACAGCCTATCTGCTAATCTACAACATGTTTTACACTAAACAATACTTTTGGATTGAACTATTTTTAGAGTTTACACTGAAAAAAATGCCGTTTTATAAGAGAAGTCACGGACAGGTGGGATTCAATTTACAGCACATGTATGCGTAGTATACACATGTAGTTGTATCACTGCTGTTTTTAAAAGATAAAATCCGCTAATATTTCAGGATTAATGTGGTCAGCTATCCTTACCTGCCATGTTAACATATTTTAGGCTTGTGTTTACAAGTTGGCACCCACAGATTTGATAATATCTCTCCCGTACTATGCTCTTTGCACTGGTTGCCAGAATTGATAGTTTCACGTGACATCACACCCTTATAGGAACGCCCACCTGGCTGGCAAAACGAAGCTTTGCTCCACTGACCGCCAGCTATTTTTATGCTGATTGTATCAAGTAATAATGTAGTAAAATGCAGATATTAAAAGGTGAGATTCAGTGGACACCTTATTGATGATGTGTATTTTGTACAGGCAAGAGGATGAAGCCAGAATATAAACACAATGTGCAAAGTTTCACATTATGAAGCCACATTATGGCTTCCCATAGAAAACCATTAGAAGGAAAACACTGAACCATTAAGCGGACTGCGTTCATGTACCCGGCCTCATCTGCTTGCCTGTGTAAACTATGCATATGGTGAATACTGAATTTGATCTTTTAATATGACTGTTTTAAATATATTAAGGCACTTTAAGTGTTTTTACAACGGTTTGTCGCACTGTTTATGATTGAAATATTGCCGCGGGTGCTTAATATGGATTGCAAATAGCCAAAACTTGCATTTTGTTCAGAAAAACCTTTGTTTTATTCTTTTGAGAGGTGATCAAATATTTGAGGCTGGGAAACAGATGAAAAATTGACAGGCTTGTGCAGCAGTTCTATGGAAGTTTTGCCCTCCAAGTCTTCGAGCCGGTCACGTGACTGAAAACTATCAATTGAGTTTAAAATTTTACTGTTTGTTTTTAAAGCTCTGAGTGTAACGGCTCCTGAATATCTCGGTGATCTTTTAAACCCAAATACATCTACTAGATTACTGAGGTCTTCGGAGAAAAGAGTGTTGATGATCCCTAGATCTAGACTGAAGTTGAGGGGTGACCATGCCTTTTCAATTGCTGGGCCAAAATTATGGAATAGTCTTCCAGTCTCCCTCCGATTAGTTTCTTCAGAATCTGAATTTAAATCGAAGTTAAAAACTTACCTTTTTTCCAAGGGCTTATAACTGTCCTTAGAGTCTCTTTAGTGTATTGCGGTCAAAACTGTTCATATTTATTTGTCTTTTTATATCTATGTTTTTTTTTTTAAGCAAGGTTTGTACAGCACAGTGGTCAAGTACTGTTGTTTTTATTGTGCTTTATAAATAAATTTTGATTTGATTTGATTTGCTATATTAACGACATTGTGGTCTTTTACCAAGGTAACAAGGTCTCTGTATAAATATAATTATGTGTACTGGTTTTTGTGGTTTACGGGGACAAAATTTGTTTAATGACATGGGTATGACAGAGGTATTACAATTTGAAGGTGGTTTATGAGGACACTGCCTATGTCCCCGTAATTCAAAAGGCTTAAAAAACATACATGGTGTTTTTTTGAAAATCTAAAAATGCAGAAAGTTTCCTGTAAGGGGTAGGTTTAGGTGTAGGGTTGTTGTAGGGCAATAGCACATACAGTTTGAACGGTATAAAAACCATTACGCCTATGGAGAGTCCCCATAAACCACAAAAACAAACGTGTGTGTGTGTGTGTGTGTTCTAACAACTTGTATGTTAGTCAAGTGCAATCGCATCTTAATGTTCATTGTCGTTTTACTAATCGCGTGGTAAATGTTAAGTTTGTTGTCTTTGAAAATTCATTCCAAATAAGTGAAGATATTTTAAGATCAGGTGAAAATTAATCTCATTTAATGTTTTTGATTCTTGTGCACCCCTCCGTTATTAATATATATATATATATAAAATTGTAGTATATTCAAATTTAAAACAACTTAAAACATTTTTACACATTTAATCATATATTTTATGTATGTTGACTTTTGTTATGCACTTATTTACATGCTATAAAGCAGGGATAGGCAACTTCGGTCCTGGAGGGCCGGTGTATTTAGCTCCAACCCTAATCAAACACTGCTGTAAAATATTAAATTAAATGTCTAATACTTGGGGAGAGTGGGGTAAGACTAGCCATTTTTTTGTTTTTTTACTTATGTGGTCCTCAAGATAAGGGAAAATGATGCAGAAGGACAATGAAAGTATCTGTCCTATCCTATCCTGTCTTAATGAAAGTATTCCTATAATTTTAAATGATCAGAATGTATCTATGACAAAGGGTTCTAAAAAATATGGCTTCTTATAAAAAAGTGTTCCCATGGCTCAGTTTGCCCCATGTTAGGGGTAAATTGACCCGAGTCGAATCTGGGTGTAAAATGACCATCTGACTGAATCTGATTCAAACCCATGTGAAATAATTAAAAAATTTAATATTATTATTTATCATTTACATTTAAAAATTTGAGACAGAGAGAGAAGTCTGAGATCGCGCACACACATAGCCTAAACTTGTCAACGCTGCTCCGCAACTTTTATTAATAAAACAGCCTAGACACTAGATCGCTACATTATATTCCTCAGCAACAAGGTGATAAAATCGCTGTTTTTGAAGTAATTAATTGTTTATAAAGAGAGACGTCCAGACGAAGCACACAGGTAACGCACTCACAACTGTCATCTCTCGTCATCTTCCTTGTAATTCCTTATTAAAGTTCCCTTTTTCATTTACTGCCATGTAAATTGTGCAAGCTGAAATTTCTGTTTCTAGTAATGTCTTATGCTGTTAAACTTTTATTTACTCATAAAGACCCTCCCCTTTGATAAGCTATAAAATGAGCGCTGTAACAGGCATGCCATTTCATTCACCTCCTGATCAAAGATGGATCTACAGATCTCAGTTTTTCTTCTGTTCATTCTTTTCACTGCAGGTACAAAGACAAATAGTGTTTGTAATGTTATTGAGTACAAATACGGACCGTTGATGTCTCACTGCCTCTCTCTTTTATTACCAAAGGACACTCTCTCAGCTGTTATGAGTGTATGACTATGACAGGTAGGTCTACTTGTCAAAATCAAACCATAATAACATGTCCCAGTGGATTTTCCAAGTGCATGAGTTCAACAGCAGTAACACAAGTTGGTAAGTCCAATATGATGGATTGAAATTCACTGTTATTTTTGACTGATGGATGTTTTGGTATGTTTTTTTGCACTTCACTGGAAATGTAAATTTCTCACAGAACTGCTAATTTCCTCACAGAATTTAAAAATGTAATCACATGATAGGCCTATTCTATTTACATTTCTGCTATATAATTTGTTTTCGCACAATTTTATGCTGACAATGCAATTTGTATTAAAATTGAATCAATATTTGAAATTAGAAAAATGCAACATTTTAATGTTTAAAAATATATTTACAATCAAAATAATGTGCAGTTGAACTGGTCTTTCCTGAATCATTCATGTTTTAGGTGACATTAGCACTAAAGTGGAGGTTAAAATCTGTGCTGTTGACTGTCAAAGTGTGTCTATGAACCTCGGCATTGTAAAGACGTCTTCAGTGTGCTGTAACACGGACAAGTGTAACATCCAAGATGCTCCAGGTATTGTGAAATATGATTGAAATAAAATAGAGAGTGCAGCTTTTCAGTTGTGATTGAATGGAGCAGCTAATAGCGTGCTATTTCATTACGTTATATTTTGTACAGAAAATACAATAGTTTTTTTTTTTGCGTCCTGTAGATCCCAGCACTAGCACCCCCAATGGAAAGAAATGTTACTCTTGTGATGGAAAGAGTTGCTTAAACATATTGAGCTGTACTGGGATTGAAGACCGCTGCGTTAAGGCAACGGGTGAGAATATAGAAAAGAAAAAGTTGTTATTTTATCTCTCTTATGATTGAGATTTTGATACAGATCACATTTACCAATTTCCAGCTTAGACTAACCTGTGTTTTCTTTATTTTCATCAGAGAGTTACGGAGGCCAGTCATTGGTCTTAAAAGGCTGTGTCTCTAAATCTATCTGTGATGCTGCAGCATCAGTTGGTGATGTTCAGAGCGTCTCGTGCTGTGAGGGGAACCTGTGTAACGGTGCTGAGAGCGTCACTCAGAGCTTCCTGTTCCTCTGCTGTTCTCTGCTCTCCTTCATCCTGCTGCACTGAATCCAGCAGCTCTACAATGAGACGCACTGTACTGAATATAAAGCTTGTATTTTCTCTGTACAATGTATCCTTTTTGTCCTGATTTTTTTTTTTTTTGTCTGTGACATTCTGATGTGACATTTTATGAAATAAAAATACTAAACCATCTTGTTTCTGGGGTTATATTTAGCTTGTGTTATAGAATTTGTTTTTTAAATTGGCATTGATTGCATTGATCTCACTTTAATACATTTATCTTACATACATCTTTTGAATGTAATCTTTAATCAGTACTCAATAAGTATTCAATGGTAACTTATAGAGTGAATGAGGTCTTTTCAGAGAAGTTGTGTACCAGGAACGAACAAGCTTTGAGAATAAACAGACATTTACATTAACAGGCCGTACCATGTAATATGGGGTGATGTGCACTGAGTGACATGATTGGCTTAAAACTCAAGGAAATCGTGGAAACCAATAAAATCGTTCTGGTTTCAAAGTGTAACACTATGAAAAACTTTGCGGTTTATATCTCACAACAGTGTGACAAGGCCTAGCGCAGTAGCGCCGTTAAACGCACAGATAAAGTCAAGATATCTAGCCATTTTAGGTGTACTAAGCAGGGATCAGTCTGTTGTGTCAGTTGGGTTTTTATGAATATTTGTACACTTATATTCATTTCAGTGTTTTAATGAACACTGTTACTGAATGTGTCTTAGTAACATGCAATGCAATATTTTATTAAAAGATAACGCGGTGGACTGTTTGAGTAACACTCTGTCAAGTGTTTGTCCGATTACCGGAAACCTGTAACTTTATTTTAATTATTTAAAAATACATATAAGCTTCAGTCTGACACTTTTGTAACTGACTAAAAAACTAAAATTTAAGCTAAACAAGCATTTACAATTGTGAAAAAATTAAGGGATGTTAAAAAACTGCTGGCCGCATGTTTTCTTAAAGAAGAACAGCCAGACATGACAACGCACAGTTACAGTTGTTCCTCTATCCTGGAACAAAACTAAAAGATGGACGCCTAAAACACAAAGACTGAATAAAACGGACTGAATCATTGCTTTCACTTAAAACAACTGTGATTTATTAAAGTGTTTAGAGACGCGTACAAAGAAAATAGTGTTTCCACACCATCTTTAACTTGTAATGTGTAACTTTAGGTGCTCTAAACGAAATAGATGTTCATGTAACAGAGAAATAGTAAGATTGAGGCCTTGTGTCGCGTGGCCGCTTTGTACACAGACCAGAAAAAGCTCTAAAATACACTGCAATCTCAGTTTAAACACTCTCTTGACATTCCTTTAATTATCTTATACTGTATATGTTCATGTTTTCCTGCGAACACTCACAGGCGTGTTTGACCAAACTCTGAGAATAGTCTTAATCTAAAAACTGTACAAAAGCAATGAAAATGATACACAGCTAGTGGGGAAGATAATCAAAATCAACATTAAAAAACTTTAAAAGAGAGGATTTTGGTATTAGGTATTTGTTCTACTGATACATATTTCTGTTGTGCAAACATATTTCCTGTTTAAAAGAGTATGTCTATAACCTTTTCAAGGGCGTGTAGTGTAATGTTATGGTTCTTAATCGTACTCACATTACAACAAGTTGACATAGTCCCTCTAGCAAATCTGCCAAAAGTGGACAGAAAAATCTTAGCACACGGTAGATGCTTATGCTTATGACTGAAGGGGAGTACACATAGGCCTACACTTTAATATCAAGCGGAAATGTTGAAAGAAAGGAGTACGACAAATAATATGTGAACATCGTCATCAGCTATATGAACAAGAGGTCTAGATGTAGTGGCATTATTTTTTATGCTGTAGTTGTTCATAAATTCCTATGCATGTTTGACCACAATCAGAAAGAACTCATCACCTGAAAACCAACCTAGGCTCATTGGAAATACGTGCCTCTACATACATTTCTGCAAAACTGAAAAAACGTACCTATACATACAAATCGCTGCAGATTCCAGTTGAAATGAACACTAGAGGCAGTAAAACTCCGACAACTTTTATTCCTTTTCACACTAAAGTATGATTTACAGGTATATTTTTGATTAATAAAGGCTAATTTTCACACAATTAGTTGCAGAATGTTATGTTATGACTTCAAAACAATTTTAACATCCTGCACGATTTGAAACCTGATAATTTTGAACATTGTCGTCACATATACAGCTTCATATGCATGAGTTTTCCAACCCAGTAGACTTACTCGGTAGCTCATGCGATACGGCGTTGCACTTAGGTGATAAAGACCTACGGTACGAATCCCCATGTAACTACGATTTGACTAAACAACTGAACTCCGCATAAGGAAGTTAAAACGGCATCAGCAAATACGTTTTTATATTACTTTTGCATTTGTTAACAATATTGGGTAGGTTTGGGTTTGGTGTAGGGGATATTTCCAACATGATAGAGCATTAATCTTTAGCAACACTCACAGGATATTTGAATTCTGAATGGCCGCAAAACGTACCTCAATCAGCATAATAAAAACATAGCAATACGTGCCTGTACCGACGTAATAAAAACGTGCCACGGTCACATATTAAACGTGTGTTTTAGCGCCACTCTCTGGACATTTCACTTTGAAACTGCCCTGAAACGTGCAGTAAGGTACATAATTACGGAGCTGCAGAAATGTACGTAGAGGCACGTATTTCCAATGAGCCTGGGTTGCTGAAAACTATGCAAAAACAAAATGTAAACAGACTCATCGATTACCTCTGGTAGAAAAATAGTATTTACAATTCATACATTCACAATAGAACAGAAGAAAGGATTTCTGTCTCGTGTGCTCATTATAGCTAAAATTCTCGTATTTCGTAATTCAATGATTTTTAGTCAATTCTTTTTGCTCAAAGATAATTCCTATGTAAAGATTATGTCTGAATTCTTTCTATAACCTTTACAAAAGTGTGGAACATCACAGTTCTCAAAATATGTTTACATCAAATAAATATGACAGAAGTGGAGAAACAAAGATGTTTAGCACATGCACACATTGTAGATGGTTACGTACACCAGAGATGTTGCTTTATTTGAGTCAAAGGAGATGGCGATAGTAACTGATGACATTCTTTAATGTTTAATGTCGTTGTGTTGAAAAAGATTCTGTGGACAGTTGCCTCAAGGGAAATAATTTGAAATGGAGGTTTGTCAAAATAATAATAAAGTTCAGTCAAATGTTCAATAATTTTCTTAAATGAATAAGTATGTGCTCGTCATGCTCTCTTTCCCGTGCAAGGATTAGCATGAACTTGCGGAGGAGTCTTAAAACAAATTCGGCCAAACAAACGAAATGTGAATTGTGTCATCTGCTATCTGAGCAAGATGACTAAATCCAGTGGAGTAATAAAAATATCATTTACAAATCCACGTTTAATAAACTTTCACAATTGTTTATGAAACAGATTTTCTGAATTCTATATGCATTATAAACATTTTATTTTCTTACTATACTTTCTTAGTGATTTGGTCTCTTGAATGTACGAAAGGTTATGGATGAAATTTATCAATACTCTTTACAAGAGTGTGGAAATTTTAACATGCTCAAACTTAAATGAATGTGCAGCTTTCAGTGCAATAGTTTGATTTGTTTCAGTTGTAATAGTTTTAAGGGTAAAACAGCAAGACTTAATTTTCGTGTTGATGCTTCATATGTTCGCACATCGTGGACAGACACAAAGTTGCACTAAAAGAGAAAAGACTGTTACTTAATTTCTTAATTTTCATTTTTTCCTATTATGATGACAGCTCACAAAGAGGTGTCTTCACCTAAAAACATACACAGTCCAACAAATAAAAAATCTTGATAATATGACTAAAACTAGTGGTGTAAGAAAAATGTCATTTACAAAACACTGTGATTCTTAGATGAGACACATCCCTAACAAAATCTGTTGGCATGCAAAAATAAATGTTTTAGCACAGCTATTTACACACATAGTATGAGAACTGTACATTGTATCACTTGCCATAGAAAATTCATTACCAGCTTATTAGGGTCAAAAAGAAATGACGATAATAGTTGAAACATCCTTAGCTTGTACATCGCTTTCATGTTGAAAACACAGATGCTGGTGCTTTAATCTTTTAGTAAACCATTTCAAATGACATGATACCTACAAAAGAGTCAAATAGTCAAAATGTACAAGTTTTGTGTTCTAGGTGAGAAATTTACACCAATAAAGGTGTCATGAACATTAGAAAACAACATGTATTCCCTGTGGCTGTTAAACACCTCGGGTAAATAATTTGAAACGTAGGTCTGTCAAATGAGAAAAGTTCAGTCATACATTTCAAACCTTTTCTGAAGTAAAACATTATGTGTTTGTCACAAACACATCCAAAGAGTTTTCTACTCATGTGAGAAAAGCACTTGGGTGCATTATCATCAGACTATTTTAAAGAAATTAAAGAATAAAACTAAAGTTTAATTTAAAGACAATAGACAGCATGACTTGCTTTAGTGACACACAATGTGTTTAAACTTTTTAAACATGTTTAAAACTGTAGGTGTAATTATTTTACTGAGAAGTTTTAAGTGAAATGTATATTTGTTCTTTTACAGTACACATACTATCTATGGGCTAGATTAAAATGAAAACATTTCTTAACAACAAAAAGTAAAAACGACATGTTTGCTCATACTTAAAATTTAGTATACTCAGATTTGTGTGTGTGTGTGTGTGTGTGTGTTGCTCAGGTATACCCTACGTTATGGGGACAAAGATGGCAATATTCAAAATCCTTGTCCTTGTGGGGACATTTTATTTTATTTTTTTGTCCCCATGAGGAAACAAGCTTATAAATCATACAGAATGAAGTTTTTGTAAATCTTAGGTGTAAGGTTGGTGTAGGGTGATGGAAAATACGCTTTGTACAGTATAAAAACCAATACGCCTATGGAATGTCCCACAAAACATGGAAACCCAACGTGTGTGTGTGTGTGTGTGTGTGTGTGTGTGTGTGTGTGTGAGCCCAATAATCAGCCAAAGTGTTGATTATTTGTCTAAAGCAGGGCTTATTTAAAATGTTTATTTGTTTGTCTTGTCATATCATGTTATGTACTTTGATTTCTTTTAAACAATATTGTTCAGCACAATGGTCAACCATTGTTGTTTTATTGTGCTTTATAAATAAAATGAACTGAACTGAACTAAAGCATGATTCTGTGCACATTAGACATGTGTTTGGATGTCTTCCATCCCCCAAAAACAAAGAACAACCCTCAGACATAACACCTTTCTTTATCCTCACCTGGAAAGGTAGACGTCCAGACAACCTCCTTACTCAGAGGTGGATGTAGACGGGCCGATAGGGAAAAATTGGTGACTAGGCATTAACATATACCATATAGATCAAACAAACATTGATCCTGTTAAGGTGACAGTACACACCCTTTGCTCTTTTCCACAATCAGGAAGAACCAAAAAACTCCTCCAGACTGGAAGTTAGCAACATGTCAGGAAGGAACTCCATAAAAACGCCATGGCACAGTTGAAAGATAAAAACATCATAAATCCAGTCATAAATCCATCAAAATTCAGATCTAATATCTGTTTTGATCTTTTGATTTACACACCCTACTGTCATATCAGTCAGGGGTGACAGGACCCCGGTGACATGGCAGTCAGGGTGACAGAGGGGTCATATAGCCATAAATCTGACCATGTACACATTTGACACAACCTGTCAATCAACGCTGACAGGGGTCATAAATCAGGTCATAAATCAGGCCATAAATCATCAATCTGACACATGGTATTGGTTATAACTACTGAGGTGACAAGACGTCGTGCGGGTAAGTGTGAAGCCACACGGTGGTGACGATCACGTGTGAGGGAAAGAGGATGCGTTCCAGGTAAAGTCTTGGATTGTAAATGTGGGGGTCTAGAAATGTCAAATCTAAGGGTGTATTCACACCTGTCTTGTTTGGTTCAATTGAGACGAACTCAAGTTCGATCCGATCCAATTGCAAAAAGCACGCTCAGAATCACACAGCTCGCGCACATAGTGCTTTTGTTTGCATTTCAATAGCTTAAATCACTTGTTTTTACACCGCAATGCTTAAAAACGTGTGCACATTATGAGTTTTCGTGACCATAGCGCACAGCAATGTGACATGAGCGCACTAAATAGGCTAAAGCTTGCCGCAAAGACCCAGCAAAAGTTACAATGAATGTGTCTGGGGGAAATAGTAAGGAAATATTTGAATTATTTATTAATAAACTAGTGTTTTCTGAGTCAGTGTCCCAAAGGTGAAGTTAAAAATCCTGACTCGCCATCTCCTCATTGGACATGCCTTTAGAAAGAAATGCATCTTTACGGATTATAGTGAAAAAGAGTTTTTGTTTTGGATATGAATTATTTCGTTTTGTAGTAATTCAAAGGTTTCTATAGATATATTCATTACATCTGTAAGGAAAATATTCACAGAGTTTCGGTTCATTTTTGTGAAGCACTCCTGTTCAATAGAGAATAGAATAGTAGTTCTCTCCGGGATAGAGAACTACTCGCCATCAAGCTCGCCCTGGAGGAATGGAGGCACTGGCTGGAAGGAGCTCGTCATCCTTTTGTGGTTTATACGGATCACCGGAATCTTGAATATCTCCGTGAGGCAAAGAGATTAAACCCCAGACAAGCCAGGTGGGCTTTGTTTTTTACCCGGTTTAATTTTAGCATCTCCTATCGTCCCAGGACAAAAAATACCAAAGCAGATGCTCTGTCAAGACTTCATGCTCCTGACGAACAACACGAGAATCCTGAGACTATCATCCCCACTGAGCTCATTGTTAGCCCGATCCAATGGACCCTAGAGGACGACATCGCAGCAGCCAGTGTCTCCGATCCCGCTCCGTCGGGGTCTCCCCCAAGTCACATCTATGTTCTTCTGGTGGCCCGGAATGGCGAATGATATCAGAAGGTACGTGAGAGGATGCCGGGAATGTGCCATGGCTAAAACACCTCGCCACTTACCTACGGGCAAACTCCTACCTCTCCCTGTTCCCCGGCGTCCATGGTCACACCTGGGAGTAGATTTCGTCATGGAGCTTCCTGTATCTGACAATAACACTTGCATCCTGGTTGCGGTGGACAGATTTTCAAAAGCCTGCCGTCTGGTTCCTCTGAAAAGACTCCCAACAGCAATGGAAACAGCTGAGGTACTGTTTGACCATGTCTTTCGTAACTTTGGCATTCTTGAGGATATCGTATCTGATAGAGGTCCACAGTTTATCTCACGTGCATGGAGAGCTTTCTGTTCCCTCCTAGGTGTGACCATCAGCCTATCTTCTGGATATCCCCCACAGAGAAACGGACAAACGGAGCGAAAGATCCAGGAGATAGGCCGATACCTCCGTACCTTCTGTCATGGCCACCAGAACTCCTGGAACCGGTTCCTTTCCTGGGCCGAGTACGCACAGAACTCCCTCCGGCAACCCTCCATGAATCTCACTCCATTCCAGTGCATACTCGGCTATCAGCCACCTCTGTTTCCCTGGTCAGGGGAACCATCAGAGGTTCCCTCCATCACCCATTGGTTCCAGGAGAGTGAGAGGGTCTGGGACTCAGCACACCAACATCTTCAGCGTGGAGTAAGACGCCATCAACACCATGCTGATGTCCGGAGAGCCCCTGCTCCCACCTTCCAGCCAGGACAAGAAGTATGGCTCTCCACTCGGGACATCCGGTTAACCACTCTATGGCTGGTCCAAGGTATGTGGACCCTTCCGTCATCAAGCAAATCAACCCAGTCACGTATGAACTCAAACTTCCATCACAATACAGGATTAACCCCACATTCCATGCTTCATTGCTCAAACCCTATTACCCATCTGTTCTCCCTATTTCCACAGAGCCTGGCACTCCAGACGAACCCCCTCTCCCGATGGTGCTGGAAGATGGAACAACATACTCAGTAAGGGAGATTCTGAGTTCCCGACATCGTGGTGGCAGATTGGAGTACTTCGTAGACTGTGAAGGGTACAGCCCTGAGGAGAGATCATGGGTTCCAAGGGATGATATCCTCAACCCCAATCTGTTGACAGAATCCCACGCCTCCCATCCTCATGATCCAGCTCCATGCAGTAGGGGTCGCCCACCACGACGTCGGTATCTTCGGCCCTCAGGAGTGGGCCGTGGAGAGGGGGGTTCTGTTACGGACACGCCAGGCTCTTCCACCAATCAGCGCTCACAATCACCGGAATACTGATCACGCACACCTGACTGTCATTCATTAATCACCCACACAGCACTATAAGAACACACAGTTCACACAGCCACATCGTCTGGTCTCCCAAGTGGAAAAGGACTCAAACCTATGCAGTATTACTTACCTGTTGCTCAACGACTCCTTGATCTCCTGTGTTTCCCTCGTGTGTTCCTGTGTGTGTGTGCTCCGTCTACTTACCTGCATCCATCACCGTTACACCAGCTCCTGGAAACCCCATGATCCTCACCGTCTCCATCCAACCTAGTAATCAAGAATACTGTCAGTATCATCCACAATTCCGTTAAAGACTCTAAATCTGCAATACTCACCAGTTCTTTGGTCATCTACTTCCTGTTCAATAAACCTGTCTGTTAGATTCCAACTTACCAGTGTATCGAGTCTGACTTCCCATTACAGCGCATCCTATTAGTTTTATATATTTTAGAAAAGCACAACATTTTCTTGATATTGTGAGTACACACAAATAAAAATAGACCCTTTACAGTTCCGAACGATGTATTATTCTTACCTTTATGAGCAACAATTATGCCATATTTAATTCGTTTCCACTGATGTCCTGAAGAACGCTTCAGCTTCCACTCTCCGCACAAACGATTGGATATGCGCCTAATAGGTTAAATGTTTAAACTAACATTTTGATATGCTTTAAGTATTTCATATCTATAGATTTTATTTTTGGCAAGTCGTTATTATAACATCGTATGACATTGTCTCATATAAGTTTCTTCATATTGCATTAGTATCTCATAACAGCAAATCAGTAAAAGAATAAAAATTGCACTATGAAAGATCTCCATGATTAGCCTGTTTCTGCACTTCCTGTTTTTCCCTGCTTGAGAATTTCTGTCCAATGAACCTTAGCACACGTGTGGTTTTGTTTACAATTTCTGGTTCACTTGCAAAAAGGGCAGTGAGAAAGCGAACCACACCAAACAAAAAAAAATCAACATTGTATTTGGTCCAGACCAAAGCAAGTGAACTAGTGGACTTTCCTGGTGTGAATACACCCTAAGATCAATCTATATGATTTGGACAGTCCAATTTACAATGATATGAAAAAGAAATATGGGAAAAGAATTACTGAAGTCATACCCGAGTGGGTTGAGAACCATGGTTTTTCAAAAAGGGGTATGCTTAGCATAACGGCTTTGAACAGAGCTGCAATTTGTAAAAAGGGAGGTGACATTTCTAGGTCATGTCATCACTAAAGATGGTAAATCTCTGTCTGAGAAATGGAAAGAGGCAATTCAAAAGATTCCAAAGCCTGTCACGAAAAAGCAACTAATGTCATTTTTGGGCATGTGTTCATATTATTGAACGTTCATTCCAAATTATGCAATTGAAGAATTGCCCCTGAGCGCTTTGGCTCACGGGAAGGGCTTGCAACCACATGACAAACTGACATGGACCCCAGAAGCAGAGAAAGCATTTGAGAACTTAAAAATATTATTACAAACATCACCAACCCTGGGACTCCCAGATCCTGAGAGAAATTTTGTACAAACTGTTGATGAGAAAAATGGGTTCATGACTTCTGTTCTTTTACAGGATCATGGGGGGGAGCTGAGACCCGTGGCCTATTTTTCAAGTAAGCTTGATCCAGGCTTGACAAAATGCCTGAGAGCTGTTGCATCTG
This sequence comes from Tor tambroides, assembly GCA_021397915.2. Classification (NCBI taxonomy): domain Eukaryota; kingdom Metazoa; phylum Chordata; class Actinopteri; order Cypriniformes; family Cyprinidae; genus Tor; species Tor tambroides. The sequence goes on along the minus strand of JAFVLL020033505.1, from coordinate 44,016 downwards.
CAGAAAAAGCTATTTTATCTTCAAGGGAAATTGTGGGGTACTCTGATGTAACTTTATTGGTGCCGCATGCTGTCTCTATGGTCCTGTTGGAACAGAAAACATCCCATTTGTCAACCGCCAGATGGCTCAGGTACCAGTGTTGGATCCGAGTCCACCTTGTCAAGTCCTAGTTTTTAATCAATTGAGTTTAAGTGGGAGATGTTTATTAATGTCTTTTTATATTAATTTTATGTTGTTACTTTATATATATATATATATATATATATATATATAACACATGACATGGATTTGTCTGTACTCTGAAAAATTTCTGCGTCCAAAATGTCCAAGTCCAAGTTCATCCACAATTGCAGTCCGAGTCCAATTCCAAGTCCCGAGTCCAAGTACCCAACTCTGTCAAGTACAATGCAATTTTATTGGAAATGCCAAACATTACAATAAAAAGATGCACAGTGCTAAACCCTGCTACACTGCTCCCGACGGAGCAGGATGGAGAAGAGCACGTTTGTGTTGCTGCACTGGAACAAGTCTATACACCAAGACTAGATTTAAAAAGAAAACCCTCTTAGAAAATACTGACTTAATTCTATTTGTCGATGGTTCAGCATCTAGAGATCCAAAAAAAAAACTGGCAAAAAAAAGAGTAGGTTATGCTGTAACCACTGCATATGAAACAGTAGCATCTGGAGCACTCCCCGTGCATTGCTCTGCGCAAGCGGCTAAATTAGTAGCATTGACGGAGGCTTGCAAAGTTGCTGAAGGACAAACAGTTACCATTTACACAGATACTCGTTACACTTTTGCAGTTTGCCATGACTTTGGGGCATTATGGAAACACAGACAATTTCTCAAATCTGACGTTAAGCCTGTCCTAAACCATGATAGAATAGCAGCATTGTTAGAAGCAATTTTGCTACCAAAGTAAATTTCTATCTGCAAGTGTGTTGCACATTCCAAAAGTGATGATTTTGTATCTCTAGGTAACAAACGGACTGATACCGTGGCGAAGGACACAGCTATGAGAACGGAACCTTCTCTAACATGTGTAACAGTTAACAATGACTCATTCACACTCCCTTCTGATTCTCTTACATTCTCTTATTTTTCCCAATTATTTTTTCACTCAGTATATTGTGTAACTAGCATGAAAGGTCAAAAGCATAAGTGCAATACATGTGATCCACATTTCACAATTTGATTTCACAACCAATGCTGTACTCTCATTACTATAATAGCGGTGCTGATCAAACGCTTCAGGACGCGCAGACTGGGGAAGCGAGCCTGCATGCTCGTGAAGCTCAGACAGCGCGGATTTCAAATGCCGTTGCCTAGCATCCATCTGGCAAATCTCCGCTCTCTACCCAACAAAACGGACGAACTTCTTCTACTCTCACTGGAGCTGTGCGAAGTCCCTTCTTGCTTCAAACACTATAGCATTAGCCCTGTCCCAAAGAAACCATAAATTACTGGACTTAATGACTACAGACCTGTGGCTCTAATGTCTATGGCTATGAAATCATTTGAAAGATTGGTTTTGGCTTATCTGAAGGACATCACTGGACCCTTACTGGACCCCCTGCAGTTTGCCTATAGAGCAAACAGGTCTGTGGATGATGCAGTCAACATGAGACTGCACTACATCCTGCAACATCTAGAAAGAGCAGGGACTTATGTGAGGATCCCGTTTGTAGACTTCAACTTTTAACACCATCATCCCATCACTCCTCCAGCCCAAATTAACTCAGATATCCGTCCCCACCTCTGTCTGTCAGTGGATCACCAGCTTCTGACAGACAGCAGGCAGCAGTAAGCTTGGAAAATTCCTCGGCATCACAGCACCGCTGTCGAAAAACTTAAGACCTGCGACGTCCTCTCCCCACTGCTCTTCTCCCTGTACACCGATGACTGCACATCTAATGACCCTTCTGTCAAGCTCCTAAAGTTTGCAGATGACAACACACTCATTGGCCTCATTAAGGACGGTGACGAGTCTGCTTACAGACAGGAGGTTGATGAGCTGGCTGTCTGGTGCAGTCTTAACAACCTGGAGCTCAACACGCTCAAAACAGTGGAGATGATCATGGACTTCAGGAGAACCCCCCCTGCACTCCCGCCACTCACCATCATGGACAGCACTGTGACTGCAGTGGAGTCATTCAGATTCCTGGGCACCAGAATTTCTCAGGACCTGAAGTGGGACAATCACATTGAGTCCATTGTGAAAAAGGCCCAGCAGAGGCTGTATTTCCTTCGCCAGCTGAAGAAGTTCATCCTGCCACAGGAGTTGCTGAAACGTTTCTACTCCGCCATCACTGAATATGTCCTCTGCACGTTTTCTGGTTCAGCTCAGCTACCAAATCTGACCTCCTACAGAGGGTAGTCCAGACTGCTGAGCGAATCACTGGTACAAAACCTCCCCACTCTCCAAGAACTGTACTCATCCGGAGTGAACAAAAGATCTGGCAAAATCACTCTGGACCCCTCACATCCAGCACACTCTCTCTTTGAACTTTTGCCATCTGGTCGACGCTACAGAGCACTGCGCACCAGAACGGCCAGGCACAGGAACAGTTTCTTCCCTCAGGCAATCCATCTCATGAACACTTGACAATAAACGTGGAACACACAACACTATTATACATTATTTATTTAACACACATACTTATTTACATTTCAAATTTGCACATATCATACCTGTACATACATAATTGTCTATATTATATATTGTGTTTTTGCTTTTTTGTACATTGTCTATTTTGTATATTTGTATATTATTCTTTTATTATCTGTGTCCTGTCCTGATCACTGTCATTCTGTTGCACGAGGGAGCTTCTGTCACTATAACAAATTCCTCGTATGTGTAAACATACATGGCAATAAAGCTCATTCTCATTTTCATTCTTATAATCCATTCTAGAGTACTTTTTATAACTAACAAATGAGCTGTTGACTGAATCACTTTACTGAGGTAAAAGTAACGCTGTTTTACTGACATCTTTCAGCGATTGTTGTGGGAGTAGTATACGAGTTTCATAACTCTTTGAACAATTTTCACCTCTAAATTATACACTATTTATTTCTATAAAAAATAATAAATATATTAGGAAAAAACACTTTTTTTTAAATTAATGCAATAAGTTAAATTTGAACTCAGCAAAGGCATATAAAATCCAAACAACAGAGGCAGTGGCAGATTATTGCTATGTGGTTTCACCATGAGATACTTGTTTAGCCCTATTTAGGGTTGCACAATCCCTAGCTGGTTTCAGACGTAATTAGATACTTATGATTTCAATAATGATCATATGATGATTTGGTCATATCGACCACCTCTAAGCAGATTAAACATGGAGCTGCTAGAAAATCACTTTATAATGCTTTAATCCCACAATAAGAAGAAGCGATGATCCAAAAACTCCATTTTTTTGGTGGTTTGGGGTCATTTTGCTCTGGCTAAACATTTAAACATGTCAACCTAAACATTGACAAATCTCTTTGAGGCTTGTCTCTGATTACAGAGAATGTAGATTATGTTTCAGCGGACGACGGACGTAGTATCTCAATCTTTGTGAGGTCCAGTGTGGGAGATATATTGTTTGACATGCAATAACTCATAAAATACTTCCTCATAAAATAGTTTTTGGTATAGAATACTTCCCTTGACCTTTCTTTTGATTACAAACAGCAAGAATACTCCTCTTAAACATACTAAAATTATGCAAATGGGGGTTGCTCAATTTACCCCACCCTACATGTCAGGGTTCTGTCACTTCGGTCTAGTTTATTTGTGGTTTTGTGACAGAGCCCTGACACTCCCCTCTTGTCTTGTTTTCTGGTGAGCGCACGGCTTCGAGTGTGCTCGGACGCTTGGGGACGAAGTCCGGGGAGTGAATTTCGAGGGGGGTCGGCGTTTCACTTCCAACTGGTTAGGTTTATTTGGAATTTATAGTGATTTCTATATTTTATCCATCAAAAGAATACGAAAACGATCCCAGTTCTGAACATAAACGTAGCGCAATATAAAAACGTAGCAGAATATTTGTGTCTATGGTTCAATGAAGTCTTTTGTGATTGGCCATAATACCTGCAGACTGCAGCCAATAGAAATGGTCCGCGTACATTTTGACAGTTTGCTTTTCAATTTGAAATGAAATAAGCAGAAATGAGAAAACGGACGTTTTTTTTTGTTTGGTTTTTTTTTTTTTCATTTGTTCAAAAAAACGAAAAAAAACAAGATTTTGGCTCGATTTTCTTTTTTTTTTTTTGGGTTCACGGGTAGAAAACGGATAAACGACTTCAAAATTCATTTTCCCCTTTTCGTTTATGAATTATTTACAGTCATTCATGTGACTGAAGTCTGTTTTTAGGCTGTCATTGTGTTTTAAAATGTAAATGCCTCTACAACATCTCTATAGAGCTCTAGCGCATGGCATCGTTTAGGCTACTGCTTGTTTTGTGCCGCTCCGGAAAAGCTAAGCGAAAAGAAAAAAAAAAAAAGAGTCGGCAAGAGAAAGCTTCTTATGCTACTGACTTTTTTGACGGGTAATTTTCTCTTTTTCTAACTTTCTACTATATTTATCCACTCCATGTCAGAGCTTAGGCTTACCTAGGCCTATACATACATTGGAAATGTGCACTCATTTTTCATTATTACAATTTTTAACAATTTATACATTTACATTTAATCATTTAGCAGACGCTTTTATCCAAAGTGGTTTACAAATGAGTCTATATTTATGATTATTGCAAAGTCATCAAAACTGGCTCATGGCATCCAAACTATCTAAAATGTCGAAAATGAATCAAAATGTTCATGCATGACATTCTTTGAAGTAGGCTATATCCTACAGTATGCTGGCAGTCATACAAACTCAGTGAAATCTCCACCTGGTGGCGCAAAGGGACAGCTGGCACCATTGCTCACAAAAGGACGGACACATGTAGGACACCTGATAACAGCTGAGGGTCTAAAGACAGACCCAGCAAAAATCAAAGCTGTTAAGTCCATGCCAATACCAACAAACATGGATGGTGTCTGTTGCTTCCCAGGCTTTAACTATTTGTCAAAGTCCCTGCCAAATCTCAGTGAGGTATCCACCACTTACTGTACGACAGCTTCTCAAGACTGACGTCGAGTATGCATGGCAGCCAGCACAGCAATAAGACCCTCTGAAAAATTAAAAGGCTTATGTGTGCATAGTCCCCAGTGCTAAAATTCTTTGATCCGTCCAAGCCTGTCAAAATGTTCTGTGATGCCAGCAGTAGCAGCTTGAGTGCTGTTCTGCTGCAGGATGGTCATCCAGTTGCCTTCTCATCTCGATCACTAACAGACACAGAAGAGAAGCAGATTACACAAAGGCATGAGTGGTTTTCTGAAATAAGGAGGCAAAGTCCCCTCTGTGGGTTTTTGAGGGGAAGAGTCTCTGAGGGGAAGAGTCTCTAAACTCTCTGTAAATGTTCAATATACATTTATACTTATATTTGTACGATGATACAATATTTATAGTTTATAAGATGATGTTACAATATTGAAATGCAGGTTATGAAATGCCAAAAGCAACTAAATAAACAAAACTGAAAGACAAGAGAGGGCTGCTGGTGCAGATGCACACAGTACTGGACAGCGAAACATTGACCTTTTCTAACTGCACACACACACACACACACAAACAAAACCCACATAACCTCACACATGTAACGGAAATATGTGTCATGAGAAATCACACGTCTGTGACAGACACAGACTTTCTACTGATAAAGGTTAAGAGGGAAGTAGCGTCTCTCTTGCTTCCCTTGAGCTCAACTGAATTGAAGTGACTTGAGTGAGTGAGATTCTCACTCAGATTTTAGAGTCAGATTTTAGAAACAGATTTTGTACACAGATGCTTGTTAATGTGTTTTGCATTTATGTTTGGAACAATGCAAATGAATAAACAAACCTAAACTTGATAAGACGAAGTGACTTACAGCAACATGTGAGAATCTACTAAAGGCAGAAGATTAAAGTTATTATTTGTTGTGCCTCTTCATCATTAATAGGTCTTATTTTTAAACTAATTTTAAAAATTCACATATACCATTGGCCAACTCATGTACCAACTAAGACTGGCAAAAGCTTTATTTTATTTCTTTTCATCAGGGACTTGGAGTGACCAGTCAACAGTTGTAAAAGGCTGTGACTCTAAAGCCATTTGTGATTCTACAACATCAGTTGGAGATGTTCAGAGCATCTCATGTTGTGAGGGGAACCTGTGCAACAGTGATAAGACTGTCATCCAGAGCTTCATGTATAACGGTGATAAAAGTGTCACTCAGAGCTTTGTGTATAACAATGTTAGGGATGTCAAGTTTAATAATGCTAAGAGTGTCAAAAAGAGCTTCATGGATAATGATGCTGACAGTGTCACCTATAACAGCGGTCAGAGCGTCACTCAGAGCTTTCTGTTTCTCTGCTGTTCTCTGCTCTCCTTCATCCCGCTGCGCTGAATCCAGACATTGTATTGTATTTCTTTTTGTACCATCATTACCTGAAATTATTACCATTACCTGCTTCAGAATGCTACCATATAGGACTTGTGTAATACAAAAAGCAAGCTCACATTATTCATGCATTTTGAGAAATTAACGAATGTAAAGTTAGCAAATATTGTATTTTTTTTATCTTATTTTACAGCAATTATGTTTATGATTGATACACCAGAACATCAAGCTACATGTCTGATTAGAGCAGTGGTTCTCAACCAATAGGGGCCTTTAAAAACTTAAGGGGGCTCCAAGTCTTAGAATTATGATAAAGATGTAGTTTTAAAAATCGTTCTACATTGAAAAGAAGAGTCCACATCACAACTACAGTAGATAATGGCACAGAGGGACGATATTGTTGGAATCAATTTTACAATGTTTTTTTTTTTTTTTTTTAAACAATCTGTTTATTGAGATGTAACAAAATCTAAAGGCAACAATATTGTAGTTACATCTTTTCATATGACAAAAAAAAAGAGGCACAGGTTATTTTAAATAGTAACACAGGTTATTCCAGACAGTAATACATTAGAAATGAGAAGTTGAAAATACAAAACATGCATAGAAGGCATACACCAAATAATTATTCAACAATGGTTTATTTAAATAAATCTATGAAAAGGGGGGATAGGGAGATAGGTCAAATGTCAAGTTATCTTGTCTTCTCCTGTCTCATTCAGTACATCGCCAAAATCCAAACTTGATATAAAAGATATAAAGGGTGTCCAAATTTTCTCAAAAGAAGAAAGTTTACCTTTTAACATAAGTTACCTTTTCCATCGCTAAAAAGAAGGACATGTTATTGATCCACTGTATAATAGACAGCCTTTCCACTTTCTTCCAATACAAAGCTATCAGATGCTTTGCTTGAAGTATACTAGTATCAACAAGTTTACGAGTGCTGCCATGGTGAACATTATTCTCAGGAATTACTCCCACAATTTTAGAATGTTTTTTTTCCAGCTGATGAATTATAAAAGCACTCACAGTCAATTGGAATCCATCCTGCTTTAAAGAGCTCAAGCATTTAGTACTATAATATTTAAGGTTAAAACTAAAAACAGAATGCAAACTATGAAATTCAACTGCTATTTCTTTTAAGATATAATAAGTGAGTTGTAAACAAACATTTGAATTGCACAAAAGACAGGATTAATGAATTCACATAAATCACAGACTGTAAAAAAAGATGGATGATGCATTCACTTCCTTCCAATATAGTAAATTAAGTATTGTACTCATTCCTTTACATACAAAAGGAGGGTTTTATTGCCTATACTGCAGTCAGCCACCAGGGGGCAATCGAAATCTTAATCTAAATCAATCATCTATGATGCCTTTAATTCACATCGCATTAACTAATGTTAACAAGCACAACTTTTGATTTTAATAATGCAATATTAATAATGTTAGTAAATGTTGAAATTAACATTAAGTAAGATTAATAAATACAGGGGCAAACAGAGTCCAAACGACAAGATGAGAGAGAGATCCAAGGCAGGCTAAACTTCAGGGCAGGCAGAGATCAGACAAGAAATGATATACACAGGCTAGGATCAAGACACGAATGACTCAGGCAATAAACTGTATTACTTAAGACTCAGAAAACTCGGAATGGCTCCGTAATGTAGCTATCCCTGGGAGAGTGATAAACGCTAGACCAGGGGTGTCAAACTGTTCCTGGAGGGCCACAGCCCTGCACAGTTTAGATGCAACCCTAATTAAACACACCTGATCCAGCTAATCAAGTCATTAAGGCTTATTTGAAAACTACATGGTTTGTGTGTTGGAGCAGGGTTGGAACTAAACTCTGCAGGACTGAGGCCCTCCAGGAATTGAGTTTGACACCCCTGCACTAGACAATACTCGGCAGTGAGAAACAGGAAGTCCATGGCTTATGTAGAGTGTGTGATTGGCTGCAGCTGTGTGCCTAATCAGAGTGAAATGGACTGTGGGAACTGAAGTCCAGTGTAATTGTAACAGTCTGTGTAGTGTGAGAGTCAATATGATGGAAGGGCGACCTCTGATGACAATCGGACAGAAAGCCATGGACCAGATTCGTGACAGGTGTATTATAAGAGCTAAAGTCGATTTTAATTAACACAACTGTCTGAAAGTTTTTTTGGTAACACTTCCTATGAAGCCCATATTTATAATTCATTATAAGGGTATTCTTTAGGCATTATAATAAATACATAATGCATTATATATAAAAAACTTATGTTGTATCATCTCATAAATAATCATAACAATACTACAATACATTACAATACTTATGTATTCGTGGTTATAACTTTTGGCAGTATTATTATTTATAACTCACATTGAAGGCCATTTAAATCTACTTCATTTATAACTGACTAGGAGAGTGCAGGGCACAACACTTTTTGACGTTCTCAGTTTGTATAAATCCACGTGGGGTTCAGAGTATAATTTTTTTATCCACATTAATTTCACACTTGTCTAGTACAGTGTATACGTTTTTCTTTATTTACCTCAAAAGAATGGAAGTAAAATGTGACATGCCCCGTAGGTGGGGTACATTGTGAGGGGCACGTTGTAATGTGACCATATGACAGCTTAAAATGTTATCTGATCTAATGTAAAAAATGTACAAGACAAAATAAAATATTTTGTCAATAAAATAAAATTATTAACCTTTTCAAATAAAATAATGACTTTTTTTAAGAATTAAAAATAATCTAATTTTGTAGTTCAACAACAAACACATTGCAACCATGCTTGAGACGGCCCTGATCGCAAGACATAGCTATACAGTTACAGTATATAGCCTTGTTCACAACAATGCCTCTATGAAGAAGCACATTCCGACATTTAGAAAAACACAGACATTCACACCCCTCCCTCCACACACAGCTCTCATAGAACACGAGACACACAAACGATCAAAAATGCTTTACATTTCTTGAAATAATAATTTCTGAGCATTAAACATTGATTTTCAGTCTTTATTCACTGGTTTCTTATTAAAACTCATAAAAGTAAAAAGTGTAGCCTAAATTAAATCGCTATCAACGGCTGTCTAAAGGGTACCATCAAAATAATCAAACTGATATTACAATAAAAATATTTCAAACCAAATGTGTCATATTACACATTCATCTGATCTGATATCTGATCTTATGGCTGTTTGAGAAAAAAATATTAGTAGTAGTAGTAATAGTATAAGTGGTCTTTGTCTGCTTTAAGTAACATAAGAAACATGGCAAGATATGAGACTTAGCCTATAATATATTATAACTGTGAGAAATATAATCCATTGTAACTTAAGTGGATGCAAGCATCATACTCTTAATCAAAAATAATTAAATATTATATAACATAAAAATTGTTCTTATGAATATTCATGAGATTATACAACATAGGCCTGTTATAAGTTTCTAAGTTTCTATATATATATATATATATATATAATGCTTTATAATACATCCAGCGCTATGTTGTTTAAATAGCAAATGCACTTGCACTCATCTGTTCTCTCATGGGCGTGCTGGTCTGAAAATGAGGTGTGTTCAGGTGCACTGTTGGTGCGTTGGTATTTTGAGGCAACTGAAAACGATTGCGCCTTTGACTAACTAAAACCTGCTCTAAAGTCAATGGCGCAGTATTTTTTTATTATTATTATTATTTATTTAAAGGGCGCATTAGTAATATGCGCCAATGGGAGGACAAAGTACACAATTCCATTACATTTACATTACATATACATTTAGTCATTTAGCAGACGCTTTTATCGAAAGCGACTTACAAGTGAGGACAATGGAAGCAATAAGAATCAACAAAAGAGCAATAATATGCAAGTGCTATAACAAGTCTCAGTTAGCCTAACGCAGTACACGTAGCAAGTTTAAAAAAAAAAATGTTTTATTTTATTTTTTGTTAATTATAAAATAAAAGGAAAACAAATAGATCAAACAGAAAAAGAATAGAGAAAGCTACTGTTAGAGGTCTATTTGTTTGTTTTTTGTTGTTTTTGCTTTTTATTTAATTTAATTTTTTACATAGAAAACAAGCAGTTAGAAATTAAATAGAGTGCAAATCTTAAAGGGACAGGTTTTTTAAATAAAATAAAATAAAACATAAAATAAAACATCAAATTGAAAATAAACATCAAATAAAATAAAACATCAAAATGTTGGTCAGCAGTAGTTGTGAGTAAATGAATGAAGAATATCAACAAAACCAACACAGAACACAAATATCTACACAAATATAACCACCGCACAGTGTTTAAATACGGTGCCATGATGAAATTCAGGTGCGCTCAAATCACGCCCCAGTCACCGATCCTATCTAAAACAAAATAAAAACAAAACCCCAACACATAAATTAAATCATAACAGTGCTACTGACACTTTCTGCTCCACACTTACGTCTTGTTTAGACACTGTCTGCCCCCATCTTCCAAACCTGCCCATACCACCCCTTCTGTCCCATGGCTTTGTGATGTTCTCTGTGAGCATCGGTCCAAGCACAGGGCTGCAGAAAGGGTATGGCGCAAATCAAATAATCCTACTGACCTATCGCTCACTCCTCTCTTCCTTCTCTGCTAATGTCTCCACTGCTAAAAGGACATAATATCATAACTAAATTAACAGTTTTTCTAACTCTTACCAGCAAACATACACTCGTTCACATCCTTCTCTCCACTTTCTGAGGCAGAAGTCTCTAAACTCATCCTTTCCAATAATCCTACTACCTGCCCGCTTGGTCCTATTCCATCTCATCTCCTCCAAGCCATTTCTCCTGCAGTTGTTCCTGCACTCACATCATTAACACATCCATTCACACTGGTGTTTTTCCCTCAGCATTTAAACAGGCTTGTATAACCCCCCTACTTAAGAAACCCACTCTTAACCCAGCTCTTTAAGAGAAGTCAAGTCACTATTATTTGTATGGCGCTTTTAACAATGCAAATTGTGTCAAAGCAGCTTTACATCAGCTTGATATAAAGCTGGGTGGCTTTACATCAGCTTTACAGTATTTAGATGGGGAAATAGTGTGTCGAAATAGAGTCATTCTCCTCTGGCCAGACAAAATCAGCAGTTTAAATCTAGGCTGCAGCAGAGTCAGATTGTCCAAAGGACTCATCTGCTTCCTGTGGTCTTGTCCTGATGGCCAACTAGGAGACAGGGTCTTCATTGGGGATCAGTCTCTGGGGCTCATCTAGTTGTCCTGGTCCCCACTGACGTTCAGGGCTGTAGAGGTCATCTCTAGGTGCGGATCCACCATCTGATCTGGATACGGACTGGATCCGGGTGGCTGCAGTGACCATCTGATCTGGATACAGTCTGGATTTGGGTGGCTACGGTGACCTCAGAATAAGAAAGAAAGACTAATATTAGCGTAGATGCCATTCTTCTAATGATGTAACAAGTACATTGGGTGTTTTGGGAAGTGTTCCGGTTGACCTAATTAGTGCAGCCTAACAATCCTTTAACGGATTTGAGTTATAGAAATGCAATAGTGTATTTTGTGTAAGCCAGGTTAAAGAGATGGGTCTTTAATCTAGATTTAAATTGACAGAGTGTGTCTGCTTCCCAAACAGTGTTAGGTAGATTGTTCCAGAGTTTGGGCACTAAATAGGAAAACAATCTCCCGCCCGCAGTTGATTTTGATATTCTAGGTATTATCAAATGGCCAGAGTTTTGAGATCACAGTGGACGTGAAGGACTATAGTGTGATACTGAGGTGCCAAACCATTCAGGGCCTTTAGGTAATTAGCAAGATCTTAAAATGTATACGATGTTTAATAGGGAGCCAGTGCAGTGTTGACAGAACCTAATGTGGCCATACTTTCTGGTTCTATTAAGAACTCTAGCTGCTGCATTTTGAACCATCTGGAGTTTGTTTATTAAACACGCAGAGCAACCACCCAATAAAGCATTACAATAATCTAGCCTCGAGGTCATGAACGCATGAATTAATGTTTCTGCATTTGACATTGAGAGCATAGGTCGTAATTTAGATATATTTTTAAGATGGAAAAATGCAGTTTTACAAATGCTAGAAACATGTTTTTCGAAGGAAAGATTGCTATCAAAAAGTACGCCTAGGTTCCTAACTGATGACGAAGAATTTACAGAGCAGCCATCAAGTATTAGACAGTGATCTAGGTTATTACATGCAAAAAATTTTTGGTCCAATAATTAACACCTCTGTTTTTTCAGAATTTAGCAGTAAGAAATTGCTAGTCATCCAGTTTTTGATATCAACTATACATTCCGTTAGTTTTGCAAATTGGTATGTTTCATCGGGTCGCGAAGAAATATAGAGCTGAGTATCATCAGCATAACAGTGAAAGCTAACACCATGTTTCCTAATGATATCTCCCAAGGGTAACATGTAAAGCGTGAAAAGTAAGGGGCCTAGTACTGAGCCTTGAGGTACTCCATACTGCACTTGTGATTGGTATGATACCTCTTCATTTACTGCCACGAATTGATGGCGGTCAGATAAGTACGATTTGAACCATGCCAGTGCACTTCCTCTAATGCCAACATAATTTTCTAGTCTATTTAAAAGAATGTTGTGGTCGATAGTGTCAAACGCGGCGCTAAGATCCAGTAGCACTAATAGAGAGATACAACCATGATCAGATGATAAGAGCAGGTCATTTGTAACTCTAATGAGAGCAGTCTCAGTACTATGATATGGTCTAAAACCTGACTGGAAATCCTCACATATATAATTTTTCTCTAAGAAGGAACATAGTTGTGATGATACTACCTTTTCTAATATCTTTGACAGAAAAGGGAGATTCGAGATCGGTCTGTAATTAATTAATTCTTTGGGGTCAAGTTGTGTTTTTTTATTGAGCGGCTTAATAACAGCCAGTTTGAAGGTTTTTGGGACATATCCTAATGACAATGATGAGTTAATATTATTCAGAAGAGGATCTATTACTTCTGGAAGCACATCTTTTAGGAGCTTAGATGGAACAGGGTCTAACATACAGGTAGAACTACAGACTTCTTCCTTTCATTGCAAAAATATTTGAACGAGTTTTGTTTAAACAAGTCTCTACCTTTCTCACACAGATAAACCTTCTGGACAGCAATTAGTCTGGCTTCAGAAGTGGACATTCAACCAAGACTGCCTTGTTCTTGGTTTTTGAAGCCCTAAGACTGAGCAAGAGTGGCTTTCAAATCTTCAATACCTATCTTGCTGGATCTGTCCGCTGCTTTTGACATTGTTAACCACCAGATCCTCCTGTCAACCCTACTGGCAAAGGGCATCTCAGGAACTGCACTCCAGTAGTTTGAGTCTTACCCCTCAGATAGGTTCTTTAAGGTATCTTGGAGGGGTGAGGCATCCAAGTCGCAACATCTAGCTACTGGGGTGCCTCAGGGCTCGGTTCTTGGACCACTTCTCTTCTCTGTCTACATGACATCACTTGGTTAGGTCATCCAGAAACATGGCTTTTCATATCACTGCTATGCTGATGACACTCAACTCTACCTCTCATTCCATCCTGATGATCCAACAATAGCTGCATCTCGCATCTCAGCATGTCTAAAAGACATTTCTTGTTGGATGAAAGACCATCACCTTCAACTCAACCTTGCCAAGACAGAACTGCTTGTGGTTTCAGATAACCCACCACTTCTTCACAATTTCACCATCCAGTTAGGTGCATCAACCATAACTCCTTCAAAAACAGCCAAAAACCTTGGATTTGTGATTGATGATCAACTGAATTTCTCAGACCACATTGCTAAATCTGCCCGGTCCTGCAGATTTGCTTTATACAACATCAGGAAGATCAGGCCCTTTCTTTCGGAATATGCTACACAACTCCTTGTTCAAGCTCTTGTTTTGGTCAGACTGGACTATTGCAATGATCTCTTGGCAGGTCAGTTCTATCAAACCTCTAGGGTTGATCCAGAATGTGGCTGCAAGATTAGTCTTTAACGAGCCGAAAAGAACGCACATCACACCTCTGTTCATCAATTTCCACTGGCTACCAATAGCTGCTCGCATAAAATTTAAGGCATTGATGTTTGCCTACAAAACCACCACTGGCTCTGAACCCCTTTATCTTAATTCACTACTTCAGACTTATGTGCCCTCCAGAAGCTTGCATTCTGCAAGTGAACAGTACTTTATTGTGCCATCCCAAAGAGGAACAAAATCACTTTCACTGACTTTTACATTAACTGTTCCCTCCTGGTGGAATGTTCTGCCCAACTCAATTCGTGCAGCTGAGTCCTTAGCCATCTTCAAGAAAAGGCTAAAAACACATCTCTTACATCTTTTTTTCGACCCTCTAACTCTAGCACTCCCTATTCTAATTCTATTTTATCTATGTTTTCTTTTTTATTAAAAAAGCCCTCTGACACTTGCACTCTCTATTTGTTTCCTAACTGCTTGTTTTCCTTTTAAAAGGCCTCTAACACTAGCTTTCTCTATTCTTTTTATATTCTATCTACTTGTTTTGTTATATTTTACTTGCTACGTGTACTGTGTTAGGCTAACCGAGACTTGTCATAGCACTTGCATATTATTGCTATTTTGTTGGTTTTGATTGCTGTTATTGTCCTCATTTGTAAGTTGCAAATTTGTAAGTAGTGTAATGTAAATGACTGAGCAGGGTTATTTTTAACTTACGTGTTACAGGTTAATATTCAAATGTTAATATAAACATTGTTATAATAATTTTCATAAGATCACTCATGCCACTATGTAACTTGCTTCTCACAACATGCATCCTCTCATATGAATCTGATCCATAAATAATATATTTGAAGAGCTCCTACAAATCCATGCATTAAAAATGCAAAACTTTATGTGCTGTTTTGTAAGCTTATACAATACAATCCATCAATACGTGCAGGCTATTTTTTATCTGCACAAATAAATCTGTCATGTGCATGATGTACATTGCTTCAAAAATATATGTTCCATTTGACATTTGCGTAACAAACTCATCCAACAAACTGTCTTGTGTGTTTTGCCTTCAAGATGCACATTGTAGACTGGATAACAGGAAATGCTGAAAAGGTTTAGATTTACCATATTCAAAATACACTCTCTATAAAGACTTACAAAAGCATCATGATTTTTGTCCTACTTAGCAATTGCCACAAGACCACAGGCACACGTTTCACACGTGCCTAAACACATGCTCAAACAAGTCCATGTTTATGTTGCAAAAGATTTATCAAAAGTAGAGAATGAGTTTACATCTGGTACTGAATGTTCTCGAGTATGGAAAAGGAAGCATCTAAAATAAGCAGTTTAGATGGTTTAGTTTTTCATTTGGTTTTACTGTGGTTTAACTTACTGTGGTTTAACATTTCTGGGACACGTTCATAAACATAGCCAGTATGCTAAAACTGTGTCTTAAGACCTAGTTTGACTAGAACAGTTTTTTAAGACTAACCCAAGCAGTTTATGCAAGTTTATGTCCACCAGTCACAACACCTAAAACATTCAGTGGTTTCTTCTGCAAAATGATCTACCATAGCAAAAGAAACCACTTTTTTTTATCTGTTCTTTGTTAGCCAATTTTTTGTTCTTTAACTGTTTTGTTGTTGTTGTTGTTGTTGTTTAGTATTTCATTGTTATTTGATATTATTGGTGTTTTGTTCTTAGTTTGATTGGTATATTATTAAAAAACTTAAAATATTAAACCATAATAATTAGAAATATATTTAAAATCAAATAAAGAGAAACTAATGTTAACAAGCACAACTTTTAATTTTTATAATGCATTAGTAAATGTTGAAATTAACATTAACTAAGATTAATAAATGCTGTAGAGGTATTGTTCATATTTGGTTTATGTTAAAGTAGTTAACTAATGTTAACTAATGAACCTTATTGTACAGTGTAATAATAATATTATCCAGGATTAACCCACGAAAGGCTGCGGGCCCTGACAACATACCTGGACGTGTACTGAGAGACTGTGCTGCACAGCTGACGGATGTTCTAACAGACATCTTCAACACCTCGCTGAGCCAGGCAGTCGTCCCCACGTGTCTCAAATCCACAACAATCATGTACCTGCACAAAGAAATCACTCGTGTCCTGCCCAAATGACTACCGTCCTGTATAGCACTGACCCCAATCACACAGCAAGCTTTGAGAGGTTAGTCATGCATCACATCAAGTCCAGTCTCCCAAACACGCTGGACCCATTCCAGTTTGCATACCGTCCAAACCGTTCCACGGACGATGCAATATCCACCACTCTCCACCTAGCTCTTACTCACTTGGAACAGAAAGACTCTTATGTAAGAATGCTGTTCATTGACTTCAGCTCAGCATTCAACACAATAATTCCACAACAGCTCATCCACAAACTAAACTTGCTGGGCCTTAACACCTCCCTCTGTAATTGGATCCTGGACTTTTTAACTGCAAGACCTCAGTCAGTCCGTGTCGGCCGCAACACCTCCAGCACTACCATACTGAGCACAGGTGCCCCACAAGGCTGTGTGCTCAGCCCGCTGCTCTTCACACTGCTGACCCACGACTGCACTGCCAAGTTCAGCTCCAACCACATCATCAAGTTTGCTGATGACACAACTGTGGTAGGCCTCATCAGCAACAACGATGAAACGCACTACAGAGAGGAAGTGGCACAGCTGGCGAAATGGTGTGGTGCCAACAACCTGTCCCTCAATGTGAGTAAGACAAAAGAGGTTGTGATGGACTTCAGGAGAAACTCTGTTGACCACCCCCCACTGAACATTGACGGCTCAACCGTGGAGAGAGTCGGCAGCACTAAATTCCTGGGGGTGCACATCACAGAGGATCTCACCTGGACCACCAACGTCACGTCACTCAACAAGAAGGGACAACAGCGCCTCCACTTTCTCCGCCGGCTGAAAAGGGCAAGTCTCCCTCCACCCATCCTCACCACTTTCTACAGGGGCACCATTGAGAGTGTGCTGACCACCTGCATCACTGTCTGGTATGGGAACTGCAGTGCTGCTGACCGCAAGACCCTACAACGGACAGTGAACACTGCCGCAAAGATCATCGGTGCCCCTCTCCCCTCCATCCTGGACATTTTCCTTGCACGATGCTCCAGCAAGGCCTCCAGCATCGTGAAGGACCCCACCCACCCCTCCCACAACCTCTTCCAGCTCCTGCCATCAGGTAGAAGGTCCCGGAGTATCAAAGCTCGCTCTGTCAGATTGCTCAACAGCTTTTTTCCCCAGGCTGTGAGAGCTCTTAACTCCAATCTCCCTGTCCCCCTCCGAAACCATGAACACCTCAGCCCCTCCCCTCAACTCTTCATTAAAACTGTTGACAACATTTTCCTAAGAAGTACTCCTGAGTGTGCTACACACAGGTGAGTGGCTATACAAACCACCCGTAGTAACACACTCATCCCACTATATGCACACTAGACACTTTCTATAATCACTCCTTGTTACAAAGACTCAATAGTATAATATATGTTTACTTGTGCATTGCACTACAAAATCATTTTGCACTATGTGCTGCTTCCCCCAAATTTCTCTTCTGCACAACATTTTAATGTACAAAATATATTTCTTTGCACAATTTTATGTGCAAATATCTCTTTTGCACAATTTCATGTACAGTACGTATGTAAAGTTTTTGTACAGTCTCAGTTTATGTGTAGTCAGCTATGTATAGTAGTTATAGCATTTATAGTATATGTAAAGTCAGACGGTTAACTGTTGTATAGCTCTATTATTTTCCTTATACTTGCGATGTTTATGTATGTTTAACTGGTATGTAGCACCGTGGTCCTGCGAGACACGACATTTCGTTCCACTACATGTCCACACATGTAGCGGAATGACAATAAAGCTCAACTTGACTTGAATAATAATAATAACTTTAAAAAAAACTTTTCTCACTAAATGTATAGTCATGTTCTTGAGAATGTGATCAAAATAACTCAGTCTGTTGTGTTCTGGGTTATTACAGGCCCAGCTTTTGTCTTTCTAATGTCTCAAGTCTGATCATTCGTGAAGTCAGAGAAAATGAAACTTGTGGTTCCTTGTCATTTAACCACTTGCACTTTTTGTATAAGTGTGATTATAGCAGTGGTGACAGTAAAGGTAGGCCTAACAATAATAATCATTTAAACATTGTACTTAATATATTTTTCCATATAAAATATCCTGTTTTCTTACATTCTACATCCTTGTTTGTGTGTGTGTGTGTGTGTGTGTACTGGTATATATGGTTTACGATCACACAAATGTGTATAATGACATGGGTACTAACAAAGGCGCCGATTTATGTTTCTGCTGGTGGGTGCCCCAGCGTGCGCGTTTGATGAATTCACTACACAAAATTTATCTTGCGAAGTGAAACGTCCGGACTGCAAATGGGCTACAGTACATTACCAACCAAATAATACACACATTCTTTCTATGAGGGTTGCGCTTCACTAAATAAAATTATAAATACCTGTTTACAATAAGCACTTATTCGTGCGAGTTTTAGGGCGCACACGTAGCCTAATAGCCTATCTGAGCCAGCGCAGCATGGATAGTGATCCATGATCACTATTATAGGCTACATGGGGGAGAGCAAGCCCGCTGCAAGCTGAGTGATTCGTGCTGGTGCACTCTCGACATTTGTCATTAAAATAACGCCAAAAACTGCGCCAAATTAACTATAAAAACGAGATTAAAGTTGTAAAAGCGGCAATCTATTTCTTATAGGTTAAAGTCAACGGAGACTATCTCGTGTGGGATCGGCGCCTACGTTGCAGCTACAACGTAAACATGGTTTATGAGGACACTTCCTGTGTCCCCATAAAACAAAAGGCTTAAAAAAACATACAAAACGGTGTTTTATGAAATTCAAAAATTGCCAGTAGTTTTCTCTAAGGGGTTGGTTTAGGTGTAGGGTTGGTGTAGGACGATAGAAAATACAGTTTGTACAGTATAAAAACCATTACGCCTATGGAGATAAAATAAAGCATTCATATGTAAACAATTTATGCATGACTTTCTTATGCAGAATGCAAAGATAATCTATTGCTTTCATCTTATGGACAAAAAGCACACAGGAAATATCTTATTTTGTGTTCTACAGAAGAAAGTAAGTCAAACAGGTTTGGAATGACATGAGGATGAGCAAATGATGACAGAATTTTCATTTTGGGGTGAACTATCCTTTTTAGAAGGTTTGTTTAAGCAGACTTATACATTCGTTGTAATTCCTTATTAAAATTATTACATTTTATGTAAGCTGAAGTTTCTGTTTCTAGTAACATCTACTTGTTTAAACTTTCATTTTCTCATAAAGACCCACCCCTTTGATAAGCTATAAAATGGGCACTGAAACAAGCATGTTATTTCATTCACCTCCTGATCAAAGATGGATCTACAGATCTCAGTTTTTCTTCTGTTCGTTCTTTTCACTGCAGGTACAAAGATAATAGTGTTTGTAATATTACTGGGTATGAATACAGATCATTAATGTCTCTCTCTCACTGCCTCTCGTTGTTTTATTTTTAAAGGACACTCTCTCAACTGTTACAACTGTATGAGTCTGACGGGTTCTTGTACAACTCAAAGAGTAAAAACATGTCCCAGTGGATATTCCAAGTGCGTGAGTTTAACAATAGCAGCACAAACTGGTAAGTCCAAAATTATAGATTGAAATTCACTGTAATGTTTGACTGATGGAAATGCTGGTGTTTTTTTTTTCTTTACTGGTACTTCTTCACTGGAAATGTAACTTCTCACAGAACTGCTAATTTCCTAACAGAATTTCTGATTGAAATCACAGAATATTCTATTCAGTTTTTTTAGAGAATGCTACGTTTTGACGTTTCTAAAAATATTTTCCATCAAAATAATGTGTTGAACTGGTCTTCCCTGAATAATTCTTGTTTTCAGGTGGCATGAAGGCTAAAGACTGTGCTGTTGACTGTGCAAGTGGGTCCATGAACGTCGGCATTACAAAGAATTCTTTAGCATGCTGTGACACAGACCAGTGTAATGACCAATATGCTCCAGGTATTGTGCTTTACTGAATATATATATATATATAAAAAAAGGTCAACACTCATTTTTCTTGCAAAGGACATCAGGAAATACAATACAGGCTGTGGCTTGTCAGTTATGAATTGACTGAATGGATATGATATTTTGTACAGACAATAAAATATAAGAATACTTGTTTTTGTTCTATAGAACCCTCTGATGTACACAATGGAAAGAAATGTTACTATTGTGATGGGGAGAGCTGCTTAAACATATTGAGCTGTTCAGGAAGTGAAGACCGCTGCTTTAAAGGAATAAGTGAGAATCTGGAAAAGAAAAAAAGTTATTTTATCTATCATATGTTTGAGCATTTGATACAGATCCCATTTACCAATTTTAAGCTTGGATAAACCTTTGTTTTCCTTTCATTAGCGAATGTCTTGGGCCAGTCAAAAGTTCTAAAAGGCTGTATCTCTAAATCTATTTGTGATGCGACGACAACGGTTACTGATGTTGAGGGCGTCTCATGCTGTGAGGGGAACCTGTGTAACGGTGGTCAGAGCGTCACTCAGAGCTTCCTGTTCCTCTGCTGTTCTCTGCTCTCCTTC